>CATOBL010000448.1:0-18382 GCA_951394255.1 Polyploca ridens
GGTACTTACTTCTAAGGCACCTATATTCTACCAGATATGAAAATTCGATGTTTTTTAAAATATCTAGTCTAGTTATATCCCGATTCCCGAGTGCTGCCACAGAATATATATAATACTACTTCTTACTGTACTGTACTGTGCATTGACGACGGGATAAAAAATTGATTAATTTCTCTGCCATGTAGCAAGTTGGTACTTACTATAAGACGATAAAGCAGAGTAGGCCGCAAGAGGGCGCGGCAGGTCTTCAGCGCGCGTGGCGACTGTCGGCTGGTGGCTGGCCAATAAATAATAATATTCTACTTCTTCCTCAGGAAGTTTAGTTTCCATGCTGCACGCATCACGCACCTCAAGTTTTAGTTCTATAACCACCATAAAAATTATTCCTGAACACCATGCAAGCATGATTCAATCCGGCTGTTCACCGTTTGGTTGTGTTTGACCACAAACAATCTCACCATGGCCAGTGACGATGTGACCGAAGGTGGTAAGCACATACATAGAGTCTAGTGGGAACTGAGTTGTGCAGCGATTTGAACACACCGGTAGGTACACTTGGCGACAGAGTTTTCAACTTGAGGGTAAAAATAATAATAATAAGTATGTGGTAGTAGCCAGCAAACTACTACTAGGTACCTACTACAAAGTACCCTACCACCATGCTGTGGTTTCATCACGATGTGTTCCATTACCGAAAACTCAAGCTCATTGTAGGAATCGAACCCGTGAGTGCCCGACCCGCCCCGTCTCACGGCGCGCGCCGTTCGACGTCACATCCATTGAGCACTCGTCGCCCCGTCTCGCACCGTTTATTTCCTATAATATGGGTTTCCTAGTCTGCAAGTTTTGTAACCCAAATAGTGCTCTTATAACCTACTAGCTGTCCCCGCGGTTTCACCCGCCTTCCCGTGATAAAATATGTATCAACACTCGGGGATAATCTTGCTTCCTATTAGTGAAATAATTTTACGAATGTAGTTCTAGAGATTAGCGCGTTTAAACAAACAGTCAAACAAAAACTCTTTTCTCATTTATTATATTATGTATAGATAACGTATAGATGAGGAAATCACAAGAACATGCCTAATCTAAACACAGCAGTGTATGTATGCATAATATCATCCTAACAATATAATAAATGAGAAAGTGATTTTCTAAAATATATAATTTAATAATTTGGTATAAATATACTTTATTTACAACAAATATTTACAAAATACAATCTATATATAGAACATTTCCTCAAGCCTGCCGCTGCTTCCGATTAACGGCAGAGTTCCCAGAAGGCTGGCAGCGTTTCCTCTTTGGATAGCCAAGCTGACGCGTTGGCGGAAAAAGCTCCCCGCCCGCTGGTCTCCGGAGGTCTCGATCAATTTTGATAACAAGGTGCGAGCAAAACGGCGAGCTTCGGACCCCCACGGTCCCATGGTCTCGACCGCAAAAGGCACAAAAATATAGTTGGGTCCAATCAATGCGTATTTTTTGAATTTTGAAATTTTAAGAAAGTGATTATGTTTGTTTGTCACCACTTGACATGATGAAATATAGCACACGGGTAGATCACACCCTGGAATAACATGGTACTTTATACCCCTAGAAATAATAATAATAAGCAAAACGTAAGTAAGAAATGAAAAGTAAGTTGTTCGATTTCCTTACAAAATGAAGCAAAATAAAAATAAAAGTGTGATAAAAGCACAAGATAAAAGCGTCGAGAAAAAAGTAGGTAAAAAATCCAGAATACGTAGGTAAGTATGAGATACAATAATAAATAATATGACGTTTTGTTTGTGTCGATTTATTGCATTGTACAGAAAATTTTACGAACGAAGAACGGCTACCTGTTTGCATTTTCCATCATTTGCGAAAATGTTATCCATATTTGATTGCTTAAATCTGTTTACACCGAGGAAAAATCCCTTAGAGTAGTAATACTGAACAATCAAATTCCGAAACTAGTCAGTGATTTGATTTGTCACTGATTTTGAATAGTAAAGACCAATCACTGCATCGTGTGTTTTTGACTTGTCCAATCAGAGTGCATGCGTCCTTGACTTAGCCAATTAGAGCGCATTGTCGGCGGTGAGAAATTGGCGGAATATATTTCAACCAAAATGAACGTCATTGCGCTTCTTTGCGTTAATTGTTCGACGCTGTTTATGAATTAGCAATGTCGGGGCGGAGCGGAGCTAGTGGTGAACGGTGGCGTTGTAGTGGCGCGGCGCGGCGCGGCGCGGCGTGGCGTGGCGCGAGCCAGATGTGCTCACCATATTTTGTTTTGTTTTCCCATTTAATAATGGATTATGTCATAATCGACATCGCGAAGCGACGGTACGGGGCGCCGGGCGACGAGACGCGTTGGAAACATTTCGTTTATTTTATTTTGTAAAAATAAGTAATTTATCCAGTTTTGGCACTTCACGATCATAAAGTTACAGTTGAGACAACTGACTCAATTTGAGTATTTAATACTGTGGTGCGTGGCTCCACGCGAAACACAGGGTCTTCTCCGAAAAACAATACTACACGATAGTCTATTCTTCGTTTTACAATAATAATCAAAATGTTAATGTTTGAAACCGATGTGCTGGTATTAAGTATACAATATCATTATCCGGCTCGAAGGACCACTTTTATTTTCTAAATAGATGACGCGAGTGTATGTACTTCGCGTGTCAATATCTTCTGAATTTAGGAATTAGGAATTTAGGATAATTTTTCAATGACGTGGTAGTACGGTCCTTGCGTTAGAAGGTTTTATTGCATATTTTACAATCAGCCTTATCTTGGGCTGGGGATGTTCATTTGCGTACAGTGCTTGCGTTGGCTTACGGCGGCCCTCTTTTACTTGCACCGCGGGATGTGCACCAAGCGGTAGGCACTTATCGAGCGTCCTAGAGTTAGTGAAGGAGCACTGCCTGTGCTACGTATCTGCATCCGCAATAATTATTGCGGTTGTTCATGCGGATGCAGATGTCCAAATCGATGCGGAAGCTCCGCAATTGCGGACGCGGATGCGAATATTCGCAACATCCCTGGCTCAAATGACCAACCAAACAATGATAACAGCTGATGAGCGATGGATGGGCCTCAAATACGAGCACATTAATCATTATAGATGAGGATATTACGTGTCCTAATTGTCTCCATTATCGTACAATTAATCAACGCGCCCTTTCTGCGATAATACATTATTGTGCTAAGACTAGAGCTATGAGCCGGCTCGCCCCGCCCTGTCCCGGTACATTAATCACCAAGATTAATTTATTCGATCATACTAATATCTCTAATACCGATATAGGCACATTAGGCACCACAGATAGGTAGCTGCTCACCCACTTCGGTAGGTACCTGTGTATTGTTTTATAGCGTTCTAATAAGATATCTAATTGAAACGTCTGTCGCGTCGGTCCCAGCGAGCGAGCGATGTAGTGCGATTGTCGTAAATTACGGTGTCGACCGAGGGATGCTTACAATTTCATTAAGTGTCCAATAAATTAGCGGGTGATTGTTTGATTCGTCGAGGAGGGATGTCGGTCGAGCCGAGCGGCGACCCGCGGGGGTACCCACCACACGCCGCGCCCCGTGATCATGGCCCGCTCGGGAACGTGACACCACCAAATACAAAATGCATTGATATATTAACCCAGAGAAGCGCAATGACGTTCACTTTGCTTGAAATTAATTCCGCCAATTTTCCACCGCCGCCGCCGACAATGCGCCTTGGTTAGCTAAGTCCAGGACACATGCGCTCTGATTGGCCGAGTCAAGAACACACGATGCAATAATTGGTCCTTACTGTTCAAAATCATTGACTGCAACCAAATTGTTTTGTTTCACTCATCCCCAGTTTAATATACATAGGTAGGGGTGACAGGGTACGGTTAAAACAAAGGACGGACCAAATATCTCGGCAACTATTACCATGGACGAATAGATACACTTTACTCTATGCTATTACGCGGGGAGTGAGGGGTGGAAGCGGAGAACGAAGCGGACGGTAGGTCTGAACATGAATTTCAGTGTTGCCCCGCTCCCCGCGCGGTATTGTTATTTTCAAGAGGAGTTTGATAAAATAGGTAATAGGTTAATATAAAAATAGGTTTTTGTTGATTGCGCTAATTATTTATGACTCATCAAAGGCTTTGATTTGATTAGAAATATCATAATGAGTACTAAAACCTTGAATACTGATTAATTTTAACATACGGTGCCATTATCAATTTTTAATTGACCTCGATCACTGTTTCAACCACCCCTGGCATGGGGACGATTGAAACAAATCGAGTTTTTTTAAATTTTGTATACTTCTAAAAATAGCACCCCAGGAACTAAAATGGTATAACCCTTTCATGTCCTAACCTATGTAAGAACACGCTCTAGAATTTGGCATATCACCATCATCGCCAAGTTTATAAACAACAATATTATGAACGATGAAAGCCAAATCGTTTCAACCGTACCCAGTCTACCCTACTAGTGCATGTTTCATCACTTAGGCCGATAAAAGAAAAGGAACGAAATTTCAGTACTTAATTTAGTACTTCACTTTACTATTGAAGGCTAGCTATCCCCCGCGGTTTCACTCGCGCACCCGGGATAAGTAGTACCTTTCCATACGATAGGCTATACAGGGTGTTGTTTTGGTCGGCGACAAGCGAACCAGGAGCAGTAGTACAAAATATATATTCCCCAAAAATGGATTTCATTCCATTAAATACTGTAAATATGTTGAGAAATACCTTATTCAATTTGAAATAAAATTACCGCAAAGTATGGTTACTAGGCACGTGCACAGACTAGAGCTAGGCGCAAGCCGCCATCGCCCCACCCCTTTACTCCCTCGTACTCCCGTTGAGTATTATGTCTACACTTTAGCTTATTACATGATTTTCATAATTTTAATTTTTTAATTTTTATTATAATAAAAAAAGTATTTTTTTTAGTACCAGTATCATTTGTATTATCGACCCTGAGTCGCTCGTCGCTGACCAAAACAACGACCTGTATATGACTGTGCTTGCCTTCATCGCTATCGGTTCACAGGTTAATGCGTGATAAGGTAATCGAACATTAGTGTTATAGATTAATTAGTGTGTACATTGGTGTACATAGTTAGTTCGGTACCCCCTAGTCAGCGTTAAAATACTTTTGGGGTTTTCCAAGACATAGACATCTACGGTTACCGCTTACCATCAGGCGGGCCGTATGCTTGTTTACCAACTTGGTGGCATAAAAAAAACATAGCCTTCCTTAAAAATTTAATATTTCTGGTACAGTAAATAAAAAAGAACCTGAGTTTTTGAGGAAATTTACCTCCCACAGAGGAGCTGCTGTAGCGTACAGTATATCCGGAATCTGGATAGACAATAGAGCGGGTGTTCCAATACAAGATGATACAACTCATACAGCTGGTGATGTACACCCAAAACAGGAGGAGCTGCACTTTTGCATGTAATCGACTTGTGGCCTGAGAACGATGACAACAATGACGGGTTCGTGTACAGGTATTCATAAGTCGTGTAACTTTCAGCCATCCTTTGTTTATAATGAAGCCAGCGCCCACCCGACCCTGCCACCCTCCACCCCCTCGCCCCTCGCAGTACCACATACCCGCGCCCGCTTAGCAACAGTCAAAATCAGCTGGAGCCATTACCACAGCTATTGCATTGCGCAACTCGGGCCTACCGAGAAGCCGGTATCTTCATATCCTTCCCACCCCTCGATTGTCCATAAACACCTCTCTGTCTTATCGTTTCAATGTAGACGCGCCTCCTTCGGATCTTTGTGTGGAAATATCATTCAAATCCACATAATGATAGCTTGAACAATGAAGTAATGAAAGTAAGTTTGCTGAATGAAGTCGTGTATACAGCTGAAGCGGCTAAATATTGGTACTGTATGAGTATTTCAGTGCTGAAAGTAGCCGGCCGGTGCACAGCTGTTTATGGATCGTGGCCCCCTCGCCCCACCTCACGTGCGGCCTTGCACCCCTGCCCCCCTTATCCCTCCCCTGCACTCCTCGGCTGGCTGCAGCGCTACAGATAGAGGTAGACATTGTTATCGGCTGCTATGAGATATTAAACATTTTGTAGATGCGATTTTTTTCTTCGTTCACACATGATCCAACACACAGGTGCAGGATGCTGTTCGCCGGGTACCCAATGGAATGGCAAGGGTGATCCCGCCCTATATGACCGACCGATAGGTATCAGATGAAAACACTAACTTTATATAACAACCTAGTTACATATTTTATTTAGTCTACAGATGGATGTCACAAGTAACAAAATTAAGAATTAAGATAGTAGCACCTATCTTAATTCTTAATTTTGACAGCACCGGTCAGCAACAACGTAGCTGAATGATCCAAAGGCGTTTGAAGATTTTTGCATACTTTTCGGGCGCCATTTTGAAGCTAGTAAAAAATAACTTATAACGAGGCGTACTTGGTGCCACTGACCTGCAGGGCTATTTTAAAACGTCGGAATCGATATCGGAAACGGTTTCAAAAAATTATGAGGCGAATTTCAGCGATTGCTATTTTAATTTTCGAACACTTTTCGATGAATCGAATTGATATTTCGGTAAAGAAACATCAAAAATATTCGAATTCGGAAATTAAAAAAGCAGTTGCGCAATATCGCCTCGGTAGTTTTTGATTCCGTTTCCGATATCGAATCCGAGCGTTTTAAAATAGCCCTGCAGGACAACAAGCCGTTCATACAAAAGCAAAACCTTAGTTATGAGGATATAAAAATACGTAGTTAAGTTTTTAAACACGCTTTATTTAAATTATTTGTAACTAAACCAAAAATAATGACATACTGGGCAGAGACGTGGTCTTTCACTGCTGGTCACATAAATAAGCTCAGAGTCACTCAGCTACTTATATATTATGGTTCCATATCAGCGATGTATGAACGAGCTATGTTCGGAATTTCTCTACGTGACAGGGTCCGAAATGAGGACATTCGTAGGAGAACGAAAACGACGGACATAGCTCGTAGAATTAGCAAGCTGAAGTGGCAATGGGAAGGCCACATCGCTCGAAGAACCGATAACCGATGGGGAAGAAAGTTCGTTCAAAGTGGAGATCAATGGGGAGGCCTATATTCAGCAGTGGACCCATGGGCTGATACGATGATGATGAAACCAAATAATTAGTGTCTTATCTAATACTATGTTAATTTATTTTAAAATGTAAAATCCGTCATTGGCAGAGCAGTTTTGTCTATGCCGTGCACTCACATGTCACATGGGTATGTTGTTTCAATAGATTGGTTAACGTTAAATACAATTCATTCGTTCGTTATTTAACGCCCGTTAATCACAATGCGGTGTACTTGTCCCTACATACAGAGGAACGAATTAGAGAAAACATGACAATAGTGAAATAACCCGGAATTTATGTAAGCGATGGTTAACGCCATCTTTTACATTTTCTCGTGCGGTACGTCGTCATAGTAAGTTGAAACAACCCACCCTAAATGCTGCCGATTTTATTTGATACGGAAAAAGAAGACTATTTAATTATTATTGAGGTGATTACAATTTCATTACCCAATGTGCTGGTGGCGCCTCTAGCGGTGAAACATTTGCAGTTGTACCACGCAATATTAACTTTCGGTTACGCACCTTAATAGTTTTGTACATAGATAAATTTACATGTTTTTTATAACCTAAAATTTGGACCATAACCCTTACGATATCAAATACCAATTGCTGGAGCTTAGGTATAACAAAAAGGATACAATACATACTTAATATACCGCCATCTTTGATAGTATGTGCTAACTAATTAGGGCTACTATTTCTGTGGCCGCCAGTTGGCGCCACCAGCGAGTGGGTGCTATAACGCGCCAGGACGAATATAATTGATGATGACCTCCTTAACAGTGATTAGCGATCTGCCATATTTAATCAACAATAGCGCTATCATGAATAATTGAAACTTCGCGATGAAAAGCTCGCAAAACAGTAGACCCCGCGCTACACTAGCGCCTCTTGCGGATAATTCAAGCGCGTTATCCCCCATTATACGCGAACATTAGGTATAAAGCAAGACTATATTTTCACAACTAGACTCGATGTATTAGTTCCTATAATTACTAACAGAGGGTGTACCTGTAGTTTTGTTTGTGCAAGTGAAGCATGCATGACCCGATTTCTGTGCGAGTGCAACATTGTAGCAATAGCGATATTACAATAAGGGCCGATTTTTCAATCCCCAGATAAATAGACAGATAGCGTTTATTCGATAGACAGCAAGATATTGAGTTTTTCAATAGTCAGATAAGACTTATCAGTGCAATAACTCTGTTAACTGAGGTATAAATCTATTTGCCGCTTCCATCGCCAGATAAACGCTTATTCGATTGATTTACTTTGACGGAACGTGTCGCTGACTGTTTAACAGCCCGCGCGGGCATGATAAAAATCGGAACGTGCCGCTGACTGTTTCACAGCCCGCGCGGGCAGGGTACCTACAACGATATTAGGGATCATCATTTATTATGAATATTTTCGATCGTTGATGACCTGAAAACCGAAAAAGAGGCCATAATATACCTATCAATGTAATAAATACATGTGAAAGAAAAGATATAATCATCACTATCTACTGATCACTGTATTATGTGGGATTCAAAAGAATTTCATTGCCGATTCAGACTTTTAAAAGAGTCTATGCAATATTTGCTTTCTCATTGAAAATAAAATCAAGTACGCATCACAGATACTACTATACCTATTAGTCAGAGATTACATTTAAAAAATATTAAGATAATTTCAATTAAATAACAAAGTAACAACATCTAACAAAAATACTAGCCAAACATAACCAATACCTACGTAACAACCAAAAAAAAAATAATGACATCTGGACATCTGGTTGACACAAAATGAATACAAATAGTCTGCCCTGCTCTAACGCATGGGTACGCAACATATTTGTTTCACCTACCGGAAGTTTAAGTGGCCATAGTGGAAATATTCGGTCAGATAGTTGTCCATGGAATAAATGACGATTGAAAAATAGGTGACCAATTATCAAACTGATAAACAGCCAGATAACTTTATTCGTTAGACAGTTATTCGACCTTTTATCTGAGGATTGAACAATCGGCCCTTAGTAGCATTGTGTCTAAAGTTTTGTTTTAAATATTTATTTAGTATCGTATTACGATATTTTTAATACGTAGGAAGGGGGATCAAAGCGGGTGTCATCAGAATAATTATGTTACTTAGTTAGTTTCTGGCACCGTAAACGGAAGTGAATACATACATTTTCAATGTTTTGTTACATTTTTTTTTATGTTCCAGGGTTCATAGACTATTTTCTAAGTATGTATTTATTGAGTCTTAGGTTAGACTTTTGAAATAAATTCATTAGTATAGGGAAATGTGTATAGTTTAAAGAAAAACACCAAAAATATAAGTGATTTTTCACCCCATTTGTGGATCCAATCCTACCCTAAAAAACTAAGGCTAACGAAAAAACATCAATTTTATGTAATTATTCATGTTCTTACCTCATTTTATGCCGTTAATTATATTTATATGTAGTAATACCGACAGTAACTTAAAACCAAATGTAAACTAATAACTCTAAAAACACAATATTTATGGAAATTCAAAATTACGCGCTCTCAATTCACTTGTTTTGTTGTCAACTCTGACGTTAGTTTTCTTTTTTTCTGGCGATGCTACCCAATGCTACCTTACATAAGATGCTGCCAGACAAAGAAAATAAATACTACCAAATCGCTAAAGTTGCGGGTTTTTTTATAGTGATCGCTGAGTTTGCTATATTAAACGTTTAAAATCATACCAAGAATTATTTACTACCTATTCACCCCGCCAATTCTATTCACCCCGTTTTACGGCATTATTTATTTGTTTAGGCTAGTGTTACCGGTGTTGCGGTGTGATGACGCATATGAATTTAACTGACGTTTCTTTTATTTATAAATCAGCACTATTAGGAGGATAACTTGTAGTACCTAGGTGGTCAACTTTAGGCTACCCAGATGGGTAGCTACCGCCCTAAAGTTGAAAATATGTCTTTAACCACCCACCGGTGTATTCTGGCGGTTGAAATGTGTAGAAGACCAGCCATACATTACAAAAATTAAGTACAAGCCATGCCAGTCATGCCATGTTTCGGATTACAATAAATAAAATACAGTCATAAAAAAAAAGTGTTTGCGTTTATTTTAATATTCACTTCTTGTTCACTAGATATGTATCCGTAGTTAGTGTCACGTCACTGTTGCTACACACAATGGCAGCAAGTCAACTGACTACCGAGGGGACGGAATGGATCTGACATAGTTGAGTTTAACACATTCTTGAAGTTAGTTAGAATTTGTGTGACGCTGCATTTTTAATAGATTGCCTTTATCGTTACCTCCAAATTTAACCTTCTTATCTAAATCCTTCCATAATATAGCATCCAAGTAATATATTAAGATATAATAATAAATAACAATAACATCGTGAGACGCGTGTAGTATCGCGTCGCGGTTTAGCGAGCACCAGCCAGGGCCGTCCTATGCGATGGGGCTCATTCCGTGCAGTGTACAGTACAGTACAGTACAGTACAGTACAATCATCGAACAATAGTAATACAGTACAGGACAACATGTTGGGTTCGGAACATCGTCTCAGTGAGAGCGTGTGTGGGGAACAACTACATGAGTCGGACCATGGTCGGGCCTCGCTCTATTAGCGTTCATTATAATATAATCACCATAGTGACAGCAAAAGGCTCCGTTTTGACATTTGGGTACGAAGCCCTAAATATGGTACAACCACTAAACGGTCGTATTTACATTTTATGAGTCAATTCATAACAAAAAAATATGATATCAGATATGAAACATTATATAAAGTTGCATATGTGGCGGGCGATATAACCTCCTTGTCCTCCTCGTCGCACACGCTGTACTGTCCTGTACGTGTACTGTACACCGTACAAATTAACTCACGACGACAACATCATTAGGTATTAAACTATTAACAATTGCACCGCGAGCGGAGTCAGCACCGACTGCACAAGCCCTCCCATCACATATAGATCTCGTCGATAAATAACATGACTCGTGTAAATATAAATATGTATATAATAAATATATTTCGCAACGATATATCAATATAAATTATATCACCTGGTACGG
The DNA here is from genome assembly GCA_951394255.1 of Polyploca ridens. Taxonomy (NCBI): domain Eukaryota; kingdom Metazoa; phylum Arthropoda; class Insecta; order Lepidoptera; family Drepanidae; genus Polyploca; species Polyploca ridens. The sequence continues at coordinate 11,181 of CATOBL010000448.1, forward strand.
GGAGTTACACTCACACTACGTACGTAATGTTTTGTTTGTACTGTGTCCATGCAGCTGGAGGTTGTTGGACAGATTATCTTTGGTACTGCGTATCAACTAACACTAATTAAATACTGAATACATTACACTATATAACATTACAATACAACAACAGAAGGTCCGCCCGACACACAGTCAGCCAACTCAAGCGCAACATCATACATATCACTTATCATTATAATACAATAACTTTTCGCGACTGACTAGTCTTTGTAAAGTTATAGTTTTTGTTATACATTGTATAGGGAGCGGACCTTCTGTAGATAATTCATCTATTGAATGTCGATAATCGTACCGATAAATTAACAATAACCACAACAAGTCCAGCGTTGGCCACCATACGCCGCCACCATATCGCCACTTGTCATCACATGTCATCAAACGTCACCACATGTCACCACGCAGAGCCACATGTCACCACGCAGAGCCACGTGTTACCACATGCCACTACGAGCTGCACCTCATGAGTAGATAGTCATCAGGATCATCTGCAAGATCATCACAACATTTGATAACAAACTATAATACGTTAGGTAGGTATAACAAATATAGATTGATGCTATTACTGTGAGGATATGTGGATGCTAAATTAGAATCCATTCATGCGCAAAATGTAGACTTTTGACGTAGTTGTCATTTTGCTGCGTAGTCTTCAATCCTCCTACAATGTGGTTCAGCTTGCGATAACGGAGTCGTCGCATCATGAGTGAATCATAGCAAGTTGATCAAATTATAAGACTAGGTACTAGGTACTAGGCTGGTTGGGCGCACTTACACATCTGTCACCGAGCACCAACCAGGGTATTTTGGTAGTTACCTTGTAGTAGTTGTATTTAACAAGTATTATAGACAAGTTGTGCGATAAGGAGTGAAAAGTAGTGTAAGGTGGCAGGTGTTTGGACTCGCCCTGCATCTGCCCCTGCACTCCTCCCTACTGTACACTACACTGCACTGCACTGCACTGCACTGCACTGCACTGCACTGCACTGCATTGTACTGCACTGCACTATACTGCACTACACTACGCTACGCTACGCTACACTACACTACACATGTGTGCAGACACTACACAACACAGACGCGGATACACAAGAGAAGGCGGTACGTACCTCTTCCAGGGAGAGAGGATTGGACTTCATCTTCGAGTCGAGGCTGCGGTACCGCTCTGGAAAACAACACGCCAAACATCATATTAAGGCAAGTCTTAAATGACAACTATATCGTTTCGTGCTAGTCCACCAAGCTCCTGGGTATTCTTAGTAGTGGAAATGTGTTATGAAGGAGAGTACCTAGCGTCCTGGGTGCTTTATTATAATTCCCGAGGATCTTATGTTTTCCCGGGATAAAAGAATAAAAATACGAAACCAGTAAGGAGGAAGAATCCCAGTAATGAGGCGAGGCGGAGGCCTGCCAGGCCCCTTGGTTACTCCCCGTATTCAGCGCACTCGGCTTTTGCCGACGCCGAACAAGAGGAAGGAAACCTCTCTAAAAACACTCCCTTGTGCGACGATGTGCCAGGTGCACTCGGCTCATGCCGACGTCGGACGATCCGTAATCCCAGTCGGGACCGGAGGCCTTGCAAGGCCACGAGGAAGAAAACCCCTATAAAAAATTACCCCAATCCTAAGGTCTAGCGTGCTGAAAGGATGAATGGCTGGTGGGAGTTCAGTTCCTAGCGCTAGGGGAGAAGGGTACAGGGACCTCACCCTAATAAAAAAGTACCTGAGGACGATATCCTCGATCCTTCGGTGATGCCTACGAACACTCGGGCAAAACAAAACCTTCCGAGTGTGCTGGCTGCTGCTGGTGCTGGCTCAAAAGGATGCAATCGCAAGCGGACTCTATGCTTGGCGACTACATTGACAAACACCTTATTAACATTGAGAAGATAGCGGATCACTCTACTAACCTTAAGAGAACCTACGTCCGCTCTATTAGAGTAGCTGTCCGAACGGTGAAGGCCGCGGCTATGGAGTTGGCGAATAAGACGGCCGTTGATGAAAACGTGTCTAGACTGGAGAAGGAAAACGCAGATTTACGTTCCCAACTCTCTGGTCTGGCAATAAATGTGGACAAGCTTACGGAGGAAATAAACCGCTGATGTCACTTTGACGATTCCGGAGGACTCCACGGTGATGTACAAACAGGTGACGGACGACGCAAAAGCCAAGATCCAACTGAAGGATCTTGGATTAGCTGCCGTCCGCCTGAAGAGAGCAGTTACCGGGGGTATCCTAATGGAGGTTGACGGCGGTGCCAAGGCTGATGCCCTGGCCGTTAAATTAAGGGAGGTCTTAGTAGACCTCGGGTTGCGCATCGCCCGTCCTGTTAAGACGGATGACCTGAGGCTACGAGACTTCGACGACGCCGTCACTCCACAAGAAGTGGCAACAGCAGTCGCTGTAATGGATGGGTGTGTTTCGGATGAAGTCAAGGTGGACGAAATCCGTCGAACACCCCCACCACGATGGGAACCTGCTGGGTCCGTTGTCCATTGGCAGTGGTAAGGAAAATGATCACCGCTAAGAGCATACAAGTGGGGTGGGGGACAGCGAGGGTCGAGGCACTAGAAGCCAGACCCTTGCACAGCTTCCGGTGCCTCGAAAAGGGACACGTCGGTTGTAGGAGTACCGCGGGCGTAGACAGAAGCGGTCGCTGTTGCGCCTGCGGAGAGGTGGGCCACAGGGCCCACGATTGCACCGCAAAGACGCTGAAGTGTCCTTTGTGCGCAGATTTAGGTCGTCCCTTAAACCATCGTCTGGGACGAAGGTGTCCCCCACCCAGCAAGAAAAAGAGTAAGCAGGCTTCCATCGCAGAGATGGCTGCGTCTACTGCCACAGAGCCGGGCCCCGGCCCGGAAATGGAGGTTGTCCAGGAGGCCTAACATTCCCTCCCAAACAAAAAGACCTACAGAGTAATCTTAACCACTGCCGCAATGCTCAGCATCTGCTTATGCAGACCATTGTGGAGAGTTAGATTGCCCTGACAGAAGTGGCGGAGCCACACAGCGTCCCCGACTATCCTCGCTGGTTCCGTCGCCATATACTGGGGAGGCGGAGAGGGTGCTCCACCCTGCGCTTTTTTGAGTAGAGGGCAGGGCTTCGTTGTAGTGCAATGGGGCACCCGGGCCATTGTGGGCTGCTATGTCTCTCCCAAGCATTACACCATCAAGATATCCCAAAAATTTATATAAACATCCTGAAAGACATCTACAGCAAAAGCGTAAGCCGCGTAAAACTCGACAGATTGGGGCCAATAATCAAAATATGTAGAGGCGTGAAACAAGGAGACCCACTATCACCTACAATCTTTATATCAGTTCTACAACATATAATGAAAGACCTAGATTGGAAACAAAAAGGTATTAACATAAATGGGAAAAACCTGAATAACCTTAGATTCGCTGATGATATAGTCCTCTTCTCAAGATCAGCCAAACAATTAGAAGAAATGGTATCAGAGCTATGCGAAATAAGCAACAGTATAGGATTACAATTAAACATATCAAAAACTAAGGTAATGACTAACGCTATACAAACGCCTATACTAGCTGGCAATTCAAAGAGTTCACAAAGTTTAGAGTATGTAGAGAGCTACATATATTTAGGGAAATGCATTTCATTCAGCAGTTCCAGAAACAAAGATGAAATTGATAGGAGAATAAACATGACATGGAGTAAGTTGTGGAGCTTAAAAGAAATAATGAAATCAAAACTACCCTTGAAACTGAAAAAGACAGTTATGGATGGATGTCTGCTCCCCTGCATGTCTTACGGATCACAGACTTGGTTATACAACAACTATGCAAGGGACAGAATACAGAAGACCCAACGCGCCATGGAACGGAGTATCTTGAATATTAGACTGAGAGATAAGCAAAAATCAGAAAACATACGCAAAAAAACCAAAGTGATAGATGCTCTCCAGCATATGAAACGACTGAAATAGAAGTGGGCTGGCCACGTGGCTAGATCTACAGAAGGAAGGTGGACAGAATTGGTCACTAATTGGTCAGGCCCAAGTGGCAAGAGAGCCAGAGGACGCCCTAGAGAAAGATGGTCTGATGAAATTAAAAAAATTGCTGGAGAAGACTGGACAAAGAAAGCAAAGATAAGGAAAACTTGGAAACTGTTGGAGGAGGCCTATACCCGCCAGGGGCCTTAACTGAATAACTTGTGTTATTATATTCTAATGTTAAATTAATTTTTATGTATGTTAATGTTAAGGAAATAAAAGGCTTTATTATTATTATCTCTTTATTTATTTGGTATCTTAAAATTACCTTTTTTTATAACATTAATGTATAAAATCAAAAAATATTATAAAATACTTAATCCTATGCATAAATATGATTATTTTTTTTACAATATTTCTATAAAATCAACTAAAAATGTTATAAAAAAAACCTAATTCTAGTGTGCCGCCGGCAGCAGGGTAGTGCCCAAGCTACCGGTGGTTAGGGCTGCAGAGAGAGGAATCTCCTGACGATGCGCGCCGTGTCCAGGAGTACTGCCTTCTGTATCTGACCCTTGACCCAGCCATCTAGCGAGAGCCTCTCAAGATGTTGGTCGAGACTCTTCGCTATGAGACCATTCGCCGAAACAACTATCGGGACAATGATCGTCGAATCAACATCCCACATGGCGGTAACCTCGTGAGCCAATTCAAGGTACTTGCTGAGCTTGTCCTTCTCGGCCTTCACGAGGTTCTCGTCATGGGGGATGGTGATATCGACGAGCACTGCCCGGCGCTTCAATCGATCTGTCAGCACGATATCAGGCTTATTGGCTACAATAGTCCTGTCCGTGATGACAGATCGATCCCAATAGAGCGTGGCACGGCAATTTTCGAGAACTGGCGCAGGTGCGTACTTATAGTACGGAATTTCGGACTCTACAAGGCCGTATTGAAGAGCAAGTCGCTGGTGGATGATTCTGGCTACTAGGTTATGTCTGTGCAAGTACTCGCCGTTAGCAAGATGAGAACAACCGGAGATAATATGCCTGAGTGACTCTCCGGGACGGCGGCATGCTCGACAGATGTCGACCGTACCGTCCTTCAGGATATATTTCCGGTAGTTATTCGTCTTGATAACTTCGTCCGCAATTGCACAGACAAACCCTTCGGTTTCCCCAAAGAGGTCACCAAAGCGTAGCCAGTTCACCGACGCGAGCAGATCTACATCAGGCCCTGTTAGGGCCCTGTAGAACCGCCCGTGTAGCTCCTTACTCTTCCATACGTCCTTGCGGTCCTCGATGCTTAGCACCTTTGGTCTGCGCCAGTTCTCGTTTGCCAAGGACAACGGGGTGAGGCCCCTGTCTACTGCCACCACATCGCGATGCATCCCACACTCGTTGTCAAGGAAATACTTCCTAAGACTGCACACCTCGCGGTTGTGGAGGTTCTTGGCGTTTAAAAAGCCACGGCCTCCACACTTACGCGGGATGTACAGTCTCATAACAGACGAGTGTGGGTGTAGCATGCGATGTGTTGTGAGCAAGAGACGGACCCTCCTATCCAGGGCGTCCAGCTCAGTTTGAGTCCATCTTAGTATGCCAAAGGAGTACGTGAGCAGGGGCATCACCCAGGCGTTGAAGGCGCGCACCTTGTTACCACCTGACAAAAGACTGTTCAGTACTTTTGTCAGGCGACAGAAGAAGCGCTCCTTCACAGCCCGCTTTATGTCCCCGTCCACAATACCCAACGACTGTGACATACCAAGGTACTTATAGGTTTCTGCTTCGGAGAGTGATCTGAGAGACATTGTCTCAGAAAGCTGTAAATTCATTGAATTTACGACTTTCCCTCGCTGTACATGCATGACCGCACACTTATCTACACCAAACTCCATTTTGATGGCGCTACTAAAAAGTTCTGTAATTTTCAGTAGCTCCAACAAGTTTTGAAGTTTTGGTGCAAATAGTTTAAGGTCATCCATGTACAACAGGTGAGAAATGACCTCACCCCCTCTCCGAAGCCGGCAACCTAGTTCTGAATCCTTCAGCAGAGTACTGAGCGGATTCAAAGCTAGGCAGAACCACAGAGGACTCAAACTGTCACCCTGGAAAATACCTCGCTGAATCCTTATAGAGTCTTGCGGGCCAGAGGTGCCATCTCCACCACCTGGTTGACGAAGGACTGTGATCCACTGCCTCATACATGCGCTCAAGAAGGATCTTACAGCTGTATCAACTTTATACAGTTCCAAGATCCTCTCCAGCCATGAGTGAGGCACCGAATCATAGGCCTTCTTGTAATCAATCCAGGCAGCCGAGATGGCTCCCCTGTTCCGCCGGACCTGTTGGCAAATTGTCGTGTCGATGAGGAGGAGCTCTTTGGTACCACGGGACCCACCCCTACATCCATTTTGAGAGGAGGCCAAAATGTTATTCGCAACAATGTGCGTATTAATTTTTGCTCTCAAAATGGATGTAAGGAGCTTGTATAGTGTTGGCAAGCACGTGATGGGTCGATAGTTTTTCGCTTCCGTGGTACTACCGGACTTAAAGAGCAAGGAAGTAACACCGGTTGTAAGGAAAGTTGGCAGGGAACCATGCTCAAGGGATTGTTGGAATTGCGTTGCCAAACGTTCGTGCGAGCATCGAAACCACTTTATCCAAAAGTTGTGCAATCCGTCCGGCCCAGGACTTTTCCAGTTCTGGGTCGTGCGGATTGCACAACTTATGTCATTGGGGCTGATGGTTATAGCCTCCATTGGTTCGATGGACTCACACTCACGTTCGACAACACTCATCCACTCGCCCTCGGTGTGTTCGACTGGCTCTGACCAGATACTACGCCAAAAATTAATCATGGAAGTAGTATCCGGCAGCTGCTCGTCAGACACACGTTGGTCGGTTCCCTCCCACTTCCGGTATACCTTCCTCTGGTCACTCTGGAAGAAGCGATTTTGTTGGAATCGATCCACACGCTCTCTGTAGCGGCGAATACGGCTTGCCCACGCATAGACCTTCTGCTTCAGGAAGTCAATGCGCTCTGTGACACAGGTCATGTAATCGTGGGGCCTAATATCAGTCCCCGCAAAGGCCTGGGTCACAAAGCGCATCACACGGGGGCGATTATTGCCCCCCCTGAAGCAAATCAGCTTTGCAATGAGAGTCCTGAACGTGTTGATACGCCGCTCGATCCGCACTTGCCAAGCG
>CATOBL010000449.1:0-19000 GCA_951394255.1 Polyploca ridens
ACAGAGTATGGTCTCTCCCGCTACAAAGACCACCAGACCATCACGGTGCAAGAGATGCCTGAACGAGCGCCCGCCGGTCAGCTCCCGCGCAGTGTCGACATCATCTGTGACGATGATCTGGTGGATAAGTGCAAGCCCGGAGATAGGGTGCAGGTCGTAGGGAACTACAGGTGTTTGCCGTCTAAGCAGGGGAGTTTTACTGCTGGAACATTTAGGTATGTCTTTGAAACTTTATGCTGTCAAAAAGGAAGCTGAAGAGTTTGTTTGTTTGAACATGTAAATCTTAAGAACTTGCAGTTTATGCCTGTCCTTTTGAGGATTTTCTTAAATTCATTATTTGACTTACTCAAAAAAGGTTGGACCGATTTTCATGATCTTTGATTTGTTGGATTTGTTTCCGCCTCGAATAGCAGAGTAACGAAAAAGGGTAGGGTATGTTAACATAGGGTAGGCTAGGACACTATGCGAACGAAGTCGCGCCGTGCAGCCAGTACAAGATTAATAAGGTATATAAAATTTTAAGTTAACCAACAAAATTACTTCCAGAACAATCCTCATAGCAAACAACATAACACAAATCAATAAGGACATGAACATGAATATCACATTAGAAGACGTTAAGCTTTGCAAGAGGCTAGCCAAGCGGGCCACCGTAGACATGTTTGAGCTGATGAGCAAGTCACTAGCGCCCTCTATACACGGACATGATTATATTAAAAAAGCTATTCTGTGCTTGCTGCTTGGTGGCATGGAGAAGATCTTGCCTAATGGCACAAGACTTAGAGGGTGAGTTACTGTTTCTATTTATCTAGTCTGATTTTCATTTGTAGGAGTCCAGCTCTTGTATTTGTACCTTGCTATATTTTTTTATACAATGAAGTAGTATGCAAGCTTACTGGTCCACCTGATGGTAAGCGGTTAGCTAGCCAAATGGACGCTTGCAACACACTAGGTATAACTCACGCGTTACTGACTCTTCCCCCCTCCTCAATGACCTCTGGCGACCTTACGGGCAGTACTACTAGTTACTATGTATAGGCCCACAGATATATCTCTAAATAGATGACGCGAGTGTAAGTACTTCGTGTACCAATGCTCTTCTTTTGAAACTGTTTCGCGCAGACAGGGAACTCGCATAAAGCTGCATGTCCACCAGAGATGTGTAGCGAGGGATGTGTTTAGCTGACAAATAGGATAGCTTCATTTTCACGTTTATAGCTCTAACTAAAGTGACATTATGGTAGGTAAAATAAAAAAGTTATTTATACAAATTAAATCGTCCAAAATACACTAAAAAGTATGAAATAACTCTAATCTGACACTGATTTCAAGTCAGCGAAAGAGCACGACGTATTCCATTGAAAATATTTCGTTCCACCTCTCTTAAATTCCGTTATTCCTTGTGTAGTGACATCAACGTGCTTCTAATCGGTGACCCGTCAGTGGCGAAGTCCCAGCTGCTCCGCTACGTGTTGCAGACGGCGCCCCGCGCTATCACCACCACGGGGAGAGGATCCTCCGGAGTGGGGCTCACTGCTGCTGTTACTACTGACCCGGAGACTGGGGATAGAAGGTTGGTCTCATTTTTGCTTGCAGGCTGCAACGGGTCCAAGCTGAAAACCAGCGTTGGACGTCGAACTTATAACCCGTGTTCGTCTACAGCATAAAGCTGAGCTTGTGTCCCTTTGCTGTATTGTTATTATCTTTTTCTCCTCTCCGGGCGGAAAGCGTCAACTTTTGTCCCGCTGCGCTAAACGAAAATGCCGCTTTCCGCCTCCGTCGAGGAGAAAAATAGTATACACACCTTGCAGGAAATAAGAAAGCCTCAGATCACATGTTTGTCAATTCGATCATTACGTGTGATCGGAGACATTTCTTACTTTCCTGCCCTAGGTGAGTAATATACTATTCTGTGTTTAACCTTATTTTAAATATGTTATGTTAGTAGTAAATTGTAGCAATAAAGATCATATTTTTTGATGGGATCAAAGTCTATATGGGATCAATTGCAATTAGTACACTACAAAAATCAGAAATGAGAATCAAAGTCAGATAGCGTGGAAAACGCCCCATACAGTTCAGTACTGGAATGTATGGAGATAACACGTAATTTGTCATTTTGGTGGTGAAAAGTTGCGTTTAAGTACATACTCGTAGTTGCTACACATATTTTTTTTTATTGAAGCATTTATAAAAGAATGAACAATACCCTTAGACCGACCCTTAGGTCCTGAAAGTAGTTTTTAATTTACTTTTGGAGAATAAAAAAAACCTAACAGTATAACTTTGAGGTCTCGTATCTTTGTTGTTTTGCCACCGCGCCGGGGCACACAATTGTTGTCAGTGCGATTAGAATGTAAATATTATGTAATGAATCTAAGCATGTTTTGAAAAGAGTAATTGCTGAGTTTATTGCCGGCTCTTCTCAGCAAATGCGAACTTATGAACCGGTACTAGAGTATTAGAGTCAGACTTTTCATAAGTGCTTGTGAAGGTCTATTTGAAGAAAGAATTTAAATATTTTTATTCGGGTTTACCACTTTTTTATAATTTGTTGTTTTCCAATCCGTAAAATTCAACAAGACTCATCATCCCAATTCGCAACAGATTCCAAAGATTTGCATTGACTTTATGTTTGGTCCATCGAGGAAATATCCCTATAGAGTAGTAATACTGAACAATATAATTCCACAACTAGTCAGTGATTTGTCACTGAATTTGAACAGTAAGGACCACTCGCTGCGTCGTGTGTTTTTGACTTGGCCAATCAAAGTGCATGCGTCCTTGTCTTTACCAATCAGCGCGCATTGTCGGCGGTGGGAATTTGGCGGAATTTATTTCAACCAAAATGAACGTCATTGCGCTTCTATGGGTTAATTGTTCCATGGTTTGGTCATTCAGACTGGAAGCGGGTGCGATGGTACTAGCAGACCGAGGCGTGGTGTGCATCGACGAGTTCGACAAGATGTCGGACATCGACCGCACCGCCATCCACGAGGTGATGGAGCAGGGCCGGGTGACCATCGCTAAGGCGGGGGTGCACGCAACGCTTAACGCGCGCTGTTCCGTGCTGGCCGCTGCTAATCCGGTCTATGGACGGGTGAGTACTTTAATCTACTGTAGCCAAGGGCGGATCCAGCCTTCGGGGGCTCTACCGCGTAACTTTGGTGGTAATCGTAACGAACACCATTAATAAATTTCATCCAATCATCGTCGCGTCATATCGCGTGCGCGTCATTGGATGAAATAATTAATGGTGTTCGTTATAATTACCACTAAAGATACAAAATAACCCATTAGAGAGTTCATATGTTCTATCCTTTTTCAATAATGTTCGTAAGAAAGAGATGAGATGTGACTAATATTAGTTTAGTGCGATTTACAACAGAATCGGCACCAATATGTCCTAAACTTCAATGATAAGCGGGCACCAGAGAGTGGACCTACTCATGACTACGCGATATTTTTTTTTTTTTTGTTATTATGAAAAAATTAATTGAAATCCTTCGAAAATTATGACCTTAATTTTTCAAATATTTCTATTTTTGTATCAGCAACCCCTGCTATCCATCAAAACCCTTAACATCCCAGAATGCCTGTAGCTTTTACACAAAAATCAAAAAAAAAAAAAAACTCGAGTAGTCATGCAGATCCCTCTGGTGCCCGCTTTATAGTGGACACGTTGTATACAGAATGCCCAGGAGACTTTGTCGCCATCTATCCATTGGAGTGTAAACTATATAACTGATAGATGTCGCTACAAATGCTATCATCATCATTTTGATCATTTACTGACCCCTTACTTATAAAGTGTTCTCCCAAACAGTATGACCAGTATAAGACTCCGATGGAGAACATAGGTCTGCAAGACTCGCTGTTGTCTCGTTTCGACTTGTTGTTTGTGATGCTGGACATCGCGGACGCGGATCACGACAACATGATCTCAGAACATGTGCTCAGGATGCATCGATACAGGTAATATTATGGGTATTTATAGCTAGGTCATAGCATGATAGTCTACGGTGAGATTTTGATAGATATTTTTTCAATCAGTAGCAAATATAAGCGTTGATTAACAAGTTTTGGAGCTTGTCAATTATTCATGGTAAATAACAAGCTTAATTAACAACATTTTTAAATAAAAGCCGGCCAAGTGCGAGTCGGACTCGTACACGGAGGGCTCCGTACAATATTAACTAACTCAAATTCGCTATGAAAAACGCCAAAAAAAGGCGTTTCTTGTATAGACACCCCCTTAAATTTTTAATTTTATTTAATTTTTATTATTTGTTGTTAAAGCGGCAATAGAAATACACATTCTTTGACAATTTCAGCTGTCTACCTATTACCGTTCATGAGATATAGCCCACTGCAAGACAGACGGACAGTGAAGTCTTAGTAATAGGAACCCGTTTGGCACCCTTCGGGTACCCTAAAAAACTATGTTCAGCTCGAAAAAGAAAACATTATATTTCATCGATATTTTATTTCTTACGAAGGAATCCAAGAGAACAAGACGGCGAAGTGTTACCGATGGGCTCGTCAGTGGAGATGTTGTCAACAGATAATCCTGACAATGACGATGAAGTTGAGGTAATTTTACTAAAACATTATTAGCGTTAGCAACAAATAAAATGTATGGTTTTACTAGAAGAATTTATAATCTTGGATAGCGGACATTTACCATCAAGTGAACGGCCTACTTGCCAGAATTCTGACATTATAAATGAACAAAACGTTTCGTTCGTATATTTTACTGTGAAACTCGGAAATCTGGAAAATAATTATAAGATTTCAGAGTTGGTGCTATATTGAAAATTGTTCAGCATTACTACACGAATATAGATTTCGAAAACATGCCAACTAAAAGTATCCACTCAGTATTTTATATCATCGTGCTCTTTTGATGAGATAAAAATCTCATAACTCTTCCCAGAAATGTAAATATTTATCACATGAAGCTTATAATTGGTCCTTCGAGCCGGATAACCATACAGACACTAAAGTGATGATGTGGCCGAAGGTAGTAAGTACCCAAAGCCTAGAAGAAACTGGCTCTTAAGTGCAGCTGTCGGAACACACCGATAGGTGCTTGGCGACAGATTTTCAACTTGAGGGTGGTGCAAGGTAGCCAGCCATGTGTTAACCACCACTGTGCTAAGGTTTCCTCACGATGTTTTCCTTCACCGAAAACTCAAGCTCATTGTAAGATTCGAACGTCACTACCACTGATCTCTCATCGCCTTTTATATTAATATCATGAGGCTCTAAATTGGTCCTTCGAGCCGGATAAAAACACGTAAAGTAACGAATACCGACATCCTCCCATCAAAAAAGTCCTCTATAACCATTGAGCTATTATTACTACGTATAGAGAAGCTATCAACGGTTATGTCCCATTTTTTTAGAGTCAACTAAAGTTCTCTTTATCGCTGTAATAATAATTAGTCGTCTAAGCAGACAGTAGAAACACGTAGCGCTATCAGAACGCTTTTACGAGTATTTTTCTCGCAAACACCGTGATTTACACGGCGCTTACGCGTTTCGTTCATCGTTCTACAACAACAATTGTGGTCGGATGACCTCACATGAATGGAACATAGTTGTGATGTGTGGCGTCTTCTCTCTACGTAGTAATAATAGCTCAATGTCTATAACTAAACAAACTTTACAGGACACAGCAAAGACAATATTCGAAAAATACGACCCCCTACTCCACGGAAACACTAGAAGTAAAAAGGAACAGATTCTAAGCACTAAGTTTATGCGCAAATACATACATATAGCGAGACTGATGAAGCCCAAGTTGACTCAGGACGCGTCTGACACGATCGCCGATGAATACGCCAGGCTCAGGAACCAGGATATGATGGACAGCGATGTTGCCAGGGTATGGACTACATTTTGCTTCAAAATTGACACTTTATTAATATTTTTACCTATCCTACTTAGTGTCCTGAAAATAAGGAGTTGTTGACATATGGTCAGACAGTTCTTGACATCTTTGATGCTCACTTTTTGAAATTAAAAGAAAGTCCGAACTATCCTCGCTTGAAATAATTTCCAGTTATTATTGTATTTCATGCTAATTTATCTATTAACTATTTTTCTCAATATATTTATGTGTTACGATTCAGAATATTTTGTTAATATTTGTTAAGTGCGCTAAGCTTATCATGCTGTGTGTATACGCCCTTTGGGTCTCGATCTGGAACAGATATATAATGTACTTCATACTAGCTTCAAATTATTTGATTGTGACCTTTTGTATATGCCTATGTAAATAACAAAAATAAATAAATACTTTTTTGAGTTTAATCAATGTAAAAATAATGACTTCCACAAAAAAATGTGAAGCGGAAGTACAGTTTATTCTTAAACGTTAATGTTGTAAGTTATTGTTTCTTAACACATCTTTTTTTGTAACAAGTTATCATTTCATCCATTTATCTTATCTTAAGGAGGGGCCGAGAAATAGCTCGGACACTTCGACCCATTGGGATCTATTGTGGTCCCCTAGATACCTTACTCCTCCCCAGTCTCGTTGAAAACTCTTTTCATGAGGTTTACAACGAGGCTAGGAGATATGAGCCTATAGTCTTCTGGTTTTGGATATCCGATCCCTAGGAGACTCATTCGCTTACCAGCCAGTGCATCGCATGTGCACAGAAGGTGCTCCATGCGTTCCGTATGTTCCCCACACAACCTGCACATGGGTGTCGCGGTTAGACCCATCTTCATGAGCATGTCGTTGGTTCCAAAGTGCCCAGTAAAGGCCCCAAGCAGGTAGCGGATTTGCCCCCTGCTCATATTCCAAATGCATTCCCGGGCTTTGAAATTAGAGCCTAGGAATTTCTTGAAGTGTTGTAGACCGGTATTGGACAGCCAATGTGTTCGTCCATTTACTTATAAGTATAATAATGGCTTGAAAAAACTTGATGAATTAAAAAACAACTCCACATCCATTTTTATGTGAGGGGTCAGAAGAGAGAGTTGAGAAATTCTAAGTTCATCTTTTCTTCTTTTTTTAGGTATGGCAACCCAATACTCTTCCAAGGAAATGTCTTTATGTTTGACCGCTTATCTTTTTTATTCACAGACGCAGCCAGTAACAGCTCGTACGCTAGAAACTCTGATACGTTTGTCGACGGCGCACGCCAAGTGTCGCCTGAGCTTCCAGATAACGCAGGACGATGCCATGGCCGCCATCGAACTGGTGCAGTTCGCTTACTTCAAGAAGGTACATCATTTTAACACTATACTCTTTAGACACAGACTACGGAGGACATATTCTCATTAGCAAAAAACTGTGTCTATGGAGTCGGCCACCTCTCACGCACACCTTAGTTGGCTATTCCGCGGTAAACTAGACTCTGTCGCCGTTTACACAGAGTCGATTACTCGCGCTCAACTAATGTGTGAATGTGTGCGTGCCGGCTTGTACGTATAGCGTGGTGGCCGACTTGAGTGACACAGTTTTTTGTTAGCGAGAATATATCCGACTTTTTTAACATCCTTGTGTTTAGAGTAGTACTTTTCTACTAATCCTAACTTCCTTACTAATCCTTACTTAAGAGGACTCAAGTCGCCATACTATTCATACAAAAGCTCTGTACTGATGATGGCGTTGTTAAACATTTTTCGTTAGATGTTTTAAACAAATTGGTATCTTGTGGTCTATATCTAGCCGTGTATCTAGGCGAAAATAAAAAAAAGTGTGAAACAAATTCAGTAAAAGCCTCCGAATAACAGCGTTTTTGCACAAATTTTACCTGAACTTTGGCCATATCTAATGTACCCATAAATTGTAAAAGTAAAGAAACCATCTAGATACCAGGCTTGCAAATTTATTGGTGATTCTAAATAACTAACTTTATTTTCGAAAACTTGTAAGATTTTTTCACAGGAAGTATGGGCCTGGAACAAGTTTTATGATATTTCCGCGCACAAATTTTCGTTCGATGATATCGCGTTCTCACTTGCTTGTTGGTGTGTAGTACGCGGGAGACGAGTCATGCGGGGGTCGGGGCGAGTGGGACTGGCGGGTTGAATGAAGCTCGTCGGTCACCCTCGGGCCTCGCCGCGCCTCACTCGGATGACACGAATCGTTGACTGCGCATGCATTTATTTCGATTTGGTACGATTATGTATACTGTGACGTAGGTATATCTCGCGGCCGGCCGGCAAGATTATTTGATAGTACCTAACTCATAGTACAAATACTACGTAAATCACAGAAGGCGAGACGTTATAATAATTACCTTGTATGTGAAAAATATGTTTGATATTATTGCGTGAAAAAATAAGAAAAACTTGGTTTTACAAAACTTTTGATTTGAGAGACCTTGAGAACACAATTCTCTAATTATTTATTTCTCAAAATTTTAAAAAGTTTCCGCCATATTGAACTATTACTTACTTCACCGATTGCTCTCAAAATCGATATCTGAGAGACCTTGAGAACACAAAACATGAATCGTTTCTCAAATTTCATAAAAGTGGCCGCCATATTGAACTTTTTAGATATTGGTTAGAATGCTCTCAAAATTGATATTTGAGAGACCCTTGGACAACATAACTTGAATCTTATCTCAAAATTTTAAAAAGTTTCTGCCCTATTGAACTTATTACTTCACTGATTGCTCTGAAAATCGATAGGTATTTGAGAGACCTTGGATTCACAAAACACTTATCTATTCTCAAAATTTTAAAAAAGTGGCCTCCTTTTTTAAATTCAAAATTGTAGACAAAAAAAATTGCAGATTCATGTTATAAAAACCGGCCAAGTGCGAGTCGGACTCGCACACGGTGGGTTCCGTACAATATTAACTAACTCAACTTTTATATGAAAAAAAAAATGCCAAAAAAGACGGTTTTGTATGGGCGCCCCCTTTAATTTTTAATTTTATTTCATTTTTCTTATTTGTTGTTATAGCGGCAATGGAAACACATTCTCTGAAAATTGCAGCTGTCTACCTATTACCGTTTATGAGATACAGACCACTGACAGACAGCCGGACGAACGGACAGCGGAGTCTTAGTAATAGCTCAGAGTATATAAATACTAGTAATAGGGTCCCGTTTGGCACCCTACGGGTACGGAACCCTAAGAAGGCGCATGTTACGTTGCCTACATTCGTAAAAATATTTACACGCATCATGATGAGTAATAATAAAAAAGTATGTACCTACATACTTATTTCTTATTACTCATGTATAATGTTTTTGAAAAAATAGCCAATATACCTAGTCAAATTTTCATTTTTTTTTTAATAAATGTAACCTTGCTAAGTTTCTTGCCTGTTCTTTTCAGTTGAAGGCCCAATTACGAACTGGTGGTAACTTCAGTAGCTTTGACCTTCATAAGTGCCCTACTAGGGGCTAAATTGAATAAATGGCTTTGACTTTGACCGAGCTTTGCAAATTTTTTTTTTTTTGGTAAATCATAATAGTTTTTCTTACAAAAGAAGGAATTTGAAAAAAAAAGGGAAAAATATTAACATGATTACCCGGATTCGAACCGGGGGTCTTCTTGTTCGGGACCGCCCTATTTCCCACCTGAGCTATTATAAGCTTGTAGATAGAGGTGAAATTTACCTTCTTATTCTAATGATTTTATAGCAGTTTGTCATTGCCTGAAGACATGGATAAAACGCCGTTTTCTAAAAATGATCGATTTATCGTCCCCGAAACCCCCTAAATTTCATGAAAATCGTTGGAGCCCTTTCCAAGATTCAGATTATATATATACATACAAGAATTGCTCGTGTATAGATAGATTAGAAATCCATCACCTCTATTCATAGAGGCTGATGAATTGAATAAATGGCTTTGACTTTGACCGAATTTTGCTCGTTTTTTATTTTTGGTAAATCATAAAAGTTTTTCACACAAAAGAAGAAATTTGAAAAAAAAAAAGGGAATAATATTATAATAATAATTATCTGGACTCGAACCGGGGTCTTCTGGTTCGGAACCGTCCTATTTCCCAACTGAGCTATTATAAGCTTGTAGATAGGGGTGAAATTTACCTTCTTATTCTAATGATTTTGTAGCAGTTTTTCATTGCCTGAAGACTGGATAAAACGCCGTTTTCTAAAAATGATCGATTTAGATTCAGATTATATATACAGGATGAATTTTTTTTCTAGCCCGTGAGGGCAATTTCTGAACTACAGGTCTTAGAGAAAAACGCTGAAGGGAACCCCGAGCTAAATTTTGAAGAAAATAAAAATGCCATTATAAAAATGAAAAAAAATGTGTTTTTAATTTTTAATTTTTTTTTCTTTTTCTGCTTCTACTTCACAATACGAACAAAATTATTTTCAGAGTTTTTCTCTAAGACCTGTAGTTCAGAAGTTGCCCACACTGGCTAGAAATAAAAATTCGCCCTGTATATGTAGGTATACCTACAAGAATTGCTCGTGTATAGATAGATTAGAAATACATCACCTCTATTCATCGAGGCTGATGAATTGAATAAATGGCTTTGACTTTGACCGAACTTTGCACGTTTTTTTTTTATTTTTGGTAAATCATAATAGTTTTTCTTACAAAAGAAGGAATTTGAAAAAAAAAGGGAAAAAAAAATTCATAATTATCTGGACTCGAACCGGGGTCATCTTTTCGGCCCACCCGATTTCCCACCTGAGCTATTATAATCTTGTAGTTGGTAGTGAAATTTACCTTCGTATTCTAATAAATTTCTAGCATTTTTCATTGCTTGAAAACATGGATAAAACGCCGTTTTATAAAAATGAAATCTAGCTAGATCGATATATCGCCCCCGAAACCCCCTGCATACATATTTCATGATAATCATTGCATATATTATTAATATACAAGAATTGCTCGTGGTATTAGATATATTATAAATACATCGCCTTTATTCATCGAGGCTGATGTAGGTATAAATCTATGCACTCTGCCAATCTGGCAGGCGCGGCGCGGCACACTACATTACCTAACCTGCGCCTGCGTGCGTGAGTGGGACGCCAAGGTGAGACGCGAAATCATGAATGACTACGACCCTACCGAAGCGGCCGCGAGTGAGCAGCGGAATTTACCGACCGACAACCGAGGGCTCTGACGCTATCTCTCTTTTTTCGCAGTGCCTCCTTATCAAACACTACGTTGGATGAAACAACAAGCTTTTAGACTATGCTTGCGTTGAAGTTGCGCCGGCCACACAGCGCCACCTTAATATTATAAATGCGAAAGTGAGTTTGTTTGTTACGCCTTCACGCGTCAACTACTCAACGGATCATCATGAAATTTGGCATGCTGGTAGCCTATGGTATCGAGAAGGATATATATATTTTATCCCGGGAACACGGGTGAAACCGCGGGGGACAGCTAGTAATATTATAAATGCAATTGTGAATTTGTTTGTTACACCTTCACGCCTCAACTACGTAGCGATATCAATTGTTCAAATTGTGTTTCGCGAAATATTTTGTATGAAAAACTTTCAAAAGTGTAGTGCCTAAGTGCCTTAACGATTTGTGTATAGGATTTCAATCGTTCATAATAATACACACAGTTTAAGGCGGCCCTCTGTGGCCGGCGCAACTTCAACGCAAGCATAGTCTAAAAGCTTGTTGTTTCATCCAACGTAATGTTTGACTGCGAAAAAAGAGAGACAGCATCAGAGCCGTCGGTTATCAGTCGGTAAATTCCGCTGATCACTCGCGGCCGCTTCGCTAGGTCGTCATTCATGATTTCGCATATCATAAAACTTGTTCCAGGCGTATACTTCTTGTGAAAAAATCTTACAAGTTTGTGAAAAAAAAGTCAGTTATTTAGAATCTCCAATACATTTGCAAGCCTGGTATCTAAATGTTTTCTTTACTTTTACAATCTATAGGTCCATTAGATATGGCCAAAATTCAGGTAAAATTTGTGCAAAAACGCTGTTTTTCGGAGGCTTTGACTGAATTTGGTTCACAATTTGTTTTAAATTTCGCCTATATACACAGCTAGATATATTGCACAAGATTCTAATTTGGAAAAATGTTTAACGACGCCATAATAAGTATAGAGATTTTGTATGAAAAGTATGACGAATTGAGTGCTCTTAATCACTCAATTCGTCATACTTTTTACGTGCTCAAAATAAAACACAGGAAACTGTGTCATTAGAAAAAATAAACATGAAAGTGGAAAGGGGACACAAAGCATTCAAGTTTCTTATATCAGAGGCTAATCTACCAAGGTACATGGACGAAACTTTGTGGCCTGCAGGTGTATTATTTCGACGGTTTGTGAACTTCAAACATAAGAAAACGAACAGTGCACATCTTACTGACGCCGGCCTAAATATACCAAATAATGGATAGTAGCCCTTATCGTATTGCCACTTTCAACTGCAAGAATGTTAAACGTTCCATTGATGACGTTAGAGACTTGTGCCGTACGTGCGACGTAGTTTGTCTCCAGGAAACTTGGTTGATGCCGCACGATATACCATACATTAGCTCGATCGACAGCGGTTTTGGTTATACTGCGACATCCGCGGTTGATACGTCTGTGGGCATTCTGCGCGGGCGTCCCTATGGCGGCGTTGCGTTATTATGGAGATATAGTGCGTTTCAACAGGTGTCTGTGTTAAAGTGCAATAATGTCCGTATTTGTGCCATTAAAATTACCACAAGTGACAGACCAGTAATAATAATGAGTGTTTACATGCCAACAAATTCTGTCGATAATTTACAGGATTTTACTGATTGTTTGAGTGAGATAAGCGCTATTATTGACGAGTATGGAATCGAATCTGTGTTTATTTTGGGTGACTTCAATGCTGACCCGGGTGAGTTGTTTTATAGTGAACTTGTAAATATTTGTAATGACCAACAATGGTCTTGTATAGATATAGATGTGCTAGGGTTGGACTCGGGTACTTTTACTTTCATTAGTGATGTGCACGGGACTAGCAGCTGGCTTGATCATTGTATAGCTACTCACTCGGCTAAGCAAGCTGTTATTAATATAGATGTTAAGTATGACACTCTGTGGTCTGATCATTTCCCACTCATCATAGTATGTAACTTAAAACTACTAACCCCAAAGGTCGCGTCTAAAATTATCAATCCTAATAAAGAAGTAGTATGGGGTATGAAAAGTGAGAAACAAGTTATAATGTATGCCAAGGAGTGTCATAAACGGCTAAGAATGATTGACTTTCCTTCAGAGTGTGTAAACTGCGCTGATTGTTTTTGTAATGACCGTGGCCATAGGCGTGTTCTGGATAGGCTTTACTCCGACATTGTTAGTGCCCTACGTGACGCAGCGGTGGCGAGTCGGGGAGGCACGAGTAAGGGTGGGGGTGGCCCGCGCATAGCAGGGTGGAATAAACATGTCAGCGGTGCTCACAGGTTGGCCAAATCTAAGTTCGACGATTGGGTGTTGTGTGGTAGGCCTAAGTCAGGTTTTCTTTACAAAGAAATGTGTGACAGCAGGAGAGTATTCAAGTCGCGACTAAAATGGTGTCAAAGTCATCAGGACCAAATAACTATGGATGCTCTAGCTGTGAAACATAGCAAAGGGGATTTCCGCAGCTTCTGGCAGAGTACAAGTAAAATGAATATACGGCCTGGCCTTCCTGTGAGCGTCGATGGTATGAATGAACCAAAGGAGATTGCAAATATTTTTAAGAACCATTTTTCTGTGAAGTCACCGTTGGGTACGGCGACTGAGATGTTCAATGCTGATATGAACCGTAAAAAGCTAGGAACTACCTTCCTGGCAAAGGATGTAACTAAAGCCATAGGGCTTATCTCGAGAGGTAAATCCCCGGGGCATGATGGACTCAGCATTGAGCATCTGCAGCACGCCGGGCCTCACGTCGCTAGGATCTTGGCTTTGTTTTACTCGTTGTGCGTGAGCCATTCCTACTTGCCAGCCAACTTTATGAAAACAGTAGTAGTGCCTGTAGTGAAGAATAAAACGGGTGACCTTACTGATAAGAGTAACTACAGGCCCATTTCTCTTGCTACTATTATTGCAAAAGTGTTTGATGGTTTGCTAAATACACAGTTAAATAGATACGTAACACTGCATGATAATCAGTTCGGGTTTCGCCCCCGGCTGTCCACCGAAAGCGCTATACTGTGTCTGAAGCACACCATCAAATACTATACGGATCGCCAGACGCCCGTGTATGCGTGCTTCCTTGACTTGTCTAAGGCCTTTGACCTGGTAGTTTATGACCTGCTGTGGAGCAAGCTGAGAAGCATAGCTTTTCCACAGGAATTCATTAGTATGTTCCAGTACTGGTATGCGCATCAGTCCAACAGTGTCGGTTGGGCGGGGGCAATGTCGGATCCATATCAGCTCGAATGTGGAGTCAGGCAAGGCGGCTTAACATCACCTACCCTATTTAATTTATATATGAATGGACTGATTGGAGCGCTCAGCAGTCAGCATGTTGGCTGTCACATTGACGGTGTTTGTATCAATAATATAAGTTACGCTGACGATTTGGTGCTGCTGAGCGCGTCAGTCTGTGGCCTGAGGCAGCTGGTGCAGACATGTGAGGAATATACTTGTGGCCACGGATTATTGTATAATGTAAAAAAGAGTCAGCTTATGATCTTTGAGACCGCCAGTGCAAAATGTCCTAGGAGTATACCACCAGTTAGGCTCAATGGTGTTCCTTTGGAAAGGGTTAACCAATTTAAGTACCTGGGGCATATTTTGACTGTCGATCTCAAGGATCATGCAGACATGGAACGGGAGCGGAGGGCGCTGTCTGTTAGAGCAAACATGGTCGCCCGCAGGTTTGCGCGATGCTCAAGCGAGGTAAGGGTTACGCTCTTTAGAGCATACTGTGCATCGCTGTACTCGTGCAGCCTGTGGGTGCACTATACCCATAGAAGTTACAACGCCATCCGCGTACAGTTCAATAACGCGTTCAGGGCGGTGATGGGGTTGCCCAGATACTGCAGCGCCTCGGGAATGTTCGCGGAAGCGCACACCGACTGTTTTAACGCGACTATTCGTAAGCGCGCCGCGTCCTTGGTGCGCAGAGTAAGGGCTAGCTCCAACAACGTGTTAGCGATGATTGGGGAAAGGTTGGACTGTCCTTTTATTCGGCACTGTTCCAACAGACATGTCGCTGTACCTGTGCCGGAGAGACGACTTTAGTTATGTAATGTTTTTATTCTCAGTGTTTATTTGTATGCTTATCTAATTTTTATTATTATTATGATTATTTATTATATGTGCAATATTTTGTTGTGAAATTAATGGGTGTAAATTACCTGAATAAATGAATTTATTATTATTATTATTATTAATCGTTGATGTAGATACGACACCGTTGATGTTTTGTTACGTGAATGGGGTCACAGTTTGTCTTTCATCATCAGCCTATAATGTCCCACTGCTGAGCACCTCCTCCTTTCACAAATGAGAGTGAAAGGGAATGGGCAATACTCCACCACGCGTGCCCACTGCGGATCGGTGGAGGTAGGCTAGTGGTCAACCTACTGTTGGAGTTTTCAAGCCGCCTAGGAGGCCTCCAACTAGCTTAACGACTATCACAATTAAGTGATAACCGGGACCAACGGCTTTACGTGCCTTCCGAAGCACGGAAACGCTCGATTTGAAATACTACTAGGCGGTCACCCATCCAGGTACCGACCATGGCGGTGGTAGCTTAAGAACGGGTAATCATGCTACACCCCAAGCGCTGTCTATGATTATTATTACATATTTCATAATTTTGTAAGTGTACGGAGTGTTTTATTTGTGTACAGGTGTTAACAAAGGAGAAACGTCGAAAGCGGCGCGCTTCCTCCGACGGGGAAGGTGCTGAATCCGACACGGAACAAACAGCACAACCACGCGCTAAGAAATCACGGAAAACGGTAATCTTATCTCACTAATAATTAATTTTCTACGCAACTTTCTTATTTTTTCCCGTAAGAACCTTCCCCAGAGTATTAGAAAACTTTAAAAAAAAATATGTATGAAATCGGTAAAGTCGTTCTCAAGTTATGGCGCGACCAAGAGACGAGATTCATTTTTATATATAGGGATAGATTACATGTGGAAAGAAGCATGCATACATTGATTTGTACAAAAAAAAAATTAGAGTTTTGCTTCACTTCCAATGTTGAGATTACATTACCAGCAACATGTTAGTATACTTGAAATATTTTATAAACACCGCAAAACATAACAACATAACAGTTTTGGTCGCGATTCGCTGGCGTGGCATAGAGTGTCGTATTTTTATCTAAAAATATAAAGGGATCTAAAAATATTTTAAATGCCTCAAGTTATTTATTAGGCACCAAGGGTCAATTATAACGTCATTTCAACGTCTCTAAAAATCTTTATTTTTTTTGTACAAATCTAGCCATGATTCTTTAGAACTTTGAGACTTCCACACGGCTTAACGGATTTGGACAGAATCTAGCTAGATTATCATGGGATATTTATTATCTTGGGAAAACATGTGATTCCTGGGACATATGTGTAGTATTTAATATTTTTCATTGTGTATTTATGAGAGGTAGAGCGTAGCGTTTATTCGCTCAAAGAGCAGCTCGACTAGGGAAGTACCTCCACCTTACGGAATACCGCAGCCAAATAACTTTATGTTGTGTTCCTGCGCGTGAGTAAGATCGCCGGAGCTTATTGGGGAGGGGAAAGGGTCGGTAACGCGTGAGTGAAGCCTCGCGTGTTACAAGCGTCCATATCGAAACGGGCCGAATTAGGTATTTGACACGTCCACGCACACGCGGGAACGCTCAGTCGCGTGTATGCGTGAGTCCGGGAGTCATTGATGGTCAATCCGGCGATAAAATGGTTTTGATCCATTGATATTTTTTACGTGTCTTTTACTTTTTGGTTTTTTCTATTGAAATAAAAAGTCTTGGTAGTAAATCAAATCAAAATCATCAATACCGGTTTGGAAGGTTGCATTTGCTGAGAAATGCCGGTAATAAACTCAGCAATGACTATTTTCAAAAACATTTTAGATTTATTACATAACTATATATATAAATGAATTGATGTTCGTTAGTCAAAATTACTGGTCCTAGATACTGGTCCGATTGCTCTCAAAATCGATATTTGACAGTCCTCGGGGTCACAAAACAAGAATCTTTTCTCAGAATTTTTAAAAAGTATCCGCCATGTTGAACTTTTTAGATACCGGTCCGATTGCTCTCAAAATCGATATTTGAGAGTCCTCGGGGTCACAAAACAAGAATCTATTCTCAACATTTTGATAAATTGTCCGCCATTTTGAACTTTTTAGATACTGGTTCGATTGCTCTCAAAATCGATATTAGAGAGTCCTCGGGGTCACAAAACAAGAATCTATTCTCAAAATTTTGAAAAAGTGTCCGCCATATTGAACTTTTTATATACTGATCCGACTACTCTCAAAATCGATATTTGAGTGTCCTCGGGGTCACAAAACAAGAATCTTTTCTCAGAATTTTGAAAAAGTGTCCGCCATGTTGAACTTTTTAGATACTGGTTCGATTGCTCACAAAATCGATATTCGAGAGTCCTCGGGGTCGCAAAACAAGACTCTATTCTCAAAATGTTGAAAAAGTGTCCGCCATATTGAACTTTTTAGATACTGGTCAGATTGCTCTCAAAATCGATATTTGAGAGTCCTCGGGGTCACAAAACAAGAATCTATTCTCAAAATTTTGATAAAGTGTCCGCCATTTTGAACTTTTTAGATACTGGTCCGATTGCTCTCAAAATCGATATTTGAGAGTCCTCGGGGTCACAAAACAAGAATCTTCTCTCAGAATTTTGAAAAAGTGTCCGCCTTAATGAACTTTTTAGATACTGGTCCGATTGCTCTCAAAATCGATATTTGAGAGTTCTCGGGGTCACAAAACAAGAATCTTTTCTCAGAATTTTGAAAAAGTGTCAGTCATGTTGAGCTTTTTAGATACTGGTCCGATTGCTCTCAAAATCGATATTTGTGAGTCCTCGGGGTCACATAACAAGAATCTATTCTCAAAATTTTGATAAAGTGTCCGCCATTTTGAACTTTTTAGATACTGGTCCGATTGCTCTCAAAATCGATATTTGAGAGTCCTCGGGGTCACAAAACAAGAATCTATTCTCAAAATTTTGATAACGTGTCCGCCATTTTGAACTTTTTAGATACTGGTCCGATTGCTCTCAAAATCGATATTTGAGAGTCCTCGGGGTCACAAAACAAGAATCTATTCTCAAAATTTTGATAAAGTGTCCGCCATATTGAACTTTTTAGATACTGGTCCAATTGCTCTCAAAATCGATATTTGAGAGTCCTCGGGGTCACAAAACAAGAATCTATTCTCAAAATTTTGATAAAGTGTCCGCCATGTTGAACTTTTTAGATACTAGTCCGATTGCTCTCAAAATCGATATTTGAGAGTCCTCGGGGTTATAAAACAAGAATCTTTTCTCAGAATTTTGAAAAAGTGTCAGCCATGTTGAGCTTTTTAGATACTGGTCCGATTGCTCTCAAAATCGATATTTGAGAGTCCTCGGGGTCACATAACAAGAATCTATTCTCAAAATTTTGATAAAGTGTCCGCCATTTTGAACTTTTTAGATACTGGTCCGATTGCTCTCAAAATCGATATTTGAGAGTCCTCGGGGTCACAAAACAAGAATCTATTCTCAAAATTTTGATAACGTGTCCGCCATTTTGAACTTTTTAGATACTGGTCCGATTGCTCTCAAAATCGATATTTGAGAGTCCTCGGGGTCACAAAACAAGAATCTATTCTCAAAATTTTGATAAAGTGTCCGCCATATTGAACTTTTTAGATACTGGTCCAATTGCTCTCAAAATCGATATTTGAGAGTCCTCGGGGTCACAAAACAAGAATCTTTTCTCAGAATTTTGAAAAAGTGTCCGCCTTGTTGAACTTTTTAGATACTGGTCCGATTGCTCTCAAAATCGATATTTGAGAGTTCTCGGGGTCACAAAACAAGAATCTATTCTCAAAATTTTTATAAAGTGTCCGCCATG
>CATOBL010000450.1:0-11472 GCA_951394255.1 Polyploca ridens
TAGAGGCGGGTGCGTCGCGGCGCACCATCGCTCCCTGGCACTGCACACATTTGAATCATAGGTATTTAATATGTCATGATTATTTCAATGTTTAATAATAGATTGGGGTCAATGCTCTTTGTTTAGGCTAACCATCTCAGCATCACGAACATACCTATTAAGTGAGGATTTATAGAAATTGTTTGTGAAACTTACCATAGCGACGCAAGCGACGAAGAGAACGGCGATCTTGGCGGCCATCGTGATGTGGTTTCAGCGATCAGAGAAGTTCGTCAGGAATGAAGTAGGAGCCTGTGAAGTGAACACACCGGTGAATGTGCCGGGAGCGAGCCGCGCCCCGGTTATATAGCGGGCGCGTACTGATAACGCGCACCCTCCCCACACCCGCCGCCCCGCCGCCAGCGCCCCGAGCCCTGCGCTGCGCCCGCGCCCTCTGCGCCGGGCGGCCCTCACCTCCGCCCTCACGTCGCGCGCTGCACCCTGTTTACAAACAGCGGCACGTCCGGGTCCACGCCGCGGACTTGTCGTGACTAAGCCTACTGACAGCATGATGCAACACGTCATTCATCGCATGCACTCCTCTGCGATTTATCGCCACCGACCGGTTCTCTCCGTGACAGAGTCCATCCCGATGTAGCCCATCGTAGTCTACAAATCAGCTCAGGTCGCAACCGCTAGCATCGAGCGAGGTCGTGGGAACTCAATTAAATATCCGTTAGCAACTTACCGGGACGTTAGAAAATGAACTAATACAATTGGGTGACCGATAGCTGATGATATCGGTGATTGGCAACTATTCACCCATAGAGCAAAATTCGTAGAAATGTGAAAATAATCGCAAATGATACCTGATACGTCGCGGCGATAGCGGCGCGGGGTCACTCTGTAGCGATAGCCGCGTCCGTGACTCCGCGCTGATAGTGCGTGCGGTCGCGACCTCGCCGCGGCCGCGCCATCTCCTGCCGCCCGCGCCCGCACTACTCTCTACTGCGGACACCGCCAGCACCTACACTACACTACACTACACTACACCTGCCCGCGATGCGCGACCACCTGAACCACCGGAACACGGCATACACTGGCGGTGCGTCCCGCTGACCCGCTCACTATCTCTCGACATTATTAAGTAAGTATGCGTGCGGATAACGAGAATTCGCAAAAATGATGTAACGTCTCTGGATCACCGACCGTCCATAATCGCAGTGGGCGGCTCGCAAATTATCTCGTCTGAGGAATGACGTGCTCAAGGCTAGCATTTTTATCGGTCTCGTACTTACCCACCGAATTCTAATGTAATGAAGTAATGAAGCTTTTAGACAACTAATGAACTGGCTGCTGGGAGTATTTTTCAGTTTCGTAGGTAGGTACGTCTGTCTGTCAGTGTGCTGTATCTCATGAACCGTCATAGGTAGACACTTGAAATTTTCACAGACTAATTGTATCTCTATTGCCGCTATAACAATAAATTATATTCAATTAAAACTTAAAGGGATACAAGAAACGTTTTTGGTGATTTTTTTTACTGCGCCTAATCATATCATACTCAATTTGAGCTAGCTAATATTATTATTATTATTATTGTACGGAACCATCCGCGTGCGAGTCCGACTCGAACTTGGCAGACTTTTAATCTTATTTTTACGCTTCTTATGGTTTTGTTTTCTTTTATCTGTTTGTATAATTGCTGTCAAATTAAATCTTTTTTTTTCTTTACATACGATAGTAATAATGTCACGTCACGCAAAATCATAGTGACGGGCTTTGGTCACGGGCACGGTCACGGTCACGGTCACGGGTAACATGCATATCAATTAGCTGGCCGATGTACCAAAAGGAGATAATTCGGTTCAATGGTTGCCCATTGAACGCGGCCTGCTGCCTGCTGTCGTCTATCCAACAAGAGGAAAAGCCGTGTTCGGATCATGTATGTATTAGTTAAATCTCAACAAAAACATACATTTAAAAGAAAGCCAAGTTCGTAACAAAAAAAACTTGCAAGACAAGTATCCAACTGGATACATACCTACCAAGTTCTTTCAAAGTTATCTAAATCATAGCTCCATCATTTTTTATTTCGTAATTTTTAGTTTTTCTTAAATGCACTATACATTTACTCTAACTTAGGGAACAGTGCAAGTTTCATCGAAATCGGTTCAGTAGTTTTCAAGATATGGACAAATATGTGTGACGGCCTGGCTTATTGATACGAGCTACGGGTGTGGTATCAAAGGAAAAACATCTCAAAACCTTGGTCAAATTATAGTGCATTTAAGAAAAACTAAAAATGACGAAATAAAAAATGATGGAGCTATGATTTAGATAACTTTGAAAGAACTTGGTAGGTATGTATCCAGTTGGATACTTCAAAACAAAAGTGCTCTCTCCGGCCATCGAGGGTAATATTTATCAAAATCATCTTGTTTGTTACCATCTCTTAAACAGTCGGAATTATGAGGTTGTTTAGGTGGAGTCGGTCACGTAAAGGATTGCGCATTCAGAGGATGGAGTCGACGGTTGGAGTCGAAGGGAGCAGGGCGCAGGGCGCAGGGCGAAGGTGCTAGGTGCAAAAGGCGCGGCCCCATCACCGCGGCACCGCATGTATCTATGTCACGGTCATTGCAGGGTGCAGGGTGCAGGGTACAGGGTGCACGGTGCACGGTGCATAGTGACCGGTGCAACGTTATCTGTCCACTCGCTAATCAGGCCGCGCCTAACGACACAACACCCGACATAACACTTCTAATTAACTACATAAATTATCATCTCCCTTATCAGGAAATAATTCCATTACAGCTAGTTAGATTAATGTAGGCATATATTGACAACGACTAGCTAACAAGGTACTTAGTCACTCAGTATCATGCAGCTGCTGAGAGGTCATACATACCTATTTCAATGTACAACTCACTAACGATTGGGACTATAATCAGTACTCAATTTACAAACGATTTAGATAAACTATAAAATAACAGGCATACAACTGTTAGATACGGGATAGCATAGAGTTAGAATATTATCTAACTGTATGGGGGATAGTATTATTTGTGTAATAACTTACAGAAGTTTGTTGAGGTATGTGGAAGTGGCGGCGCGCGGCGGTGATGTGGTCGGCGCCGGTCGGCGGGTCCCGGGCTCCGGCCACACACCACCATGTACACGACACATACACTCGTACACGTCTGTGTCTCACACTATTTCGGTTCATAGCATTGTTCGCCACTATACCGACTCCAGCCACATACATACCAGGGCTGACACTATGTGCAAGAGGCGAGCAAAAAATTCGGACAAGTGCGGGTTGCACTCGCGTGGAGAGGGAACTTAACATTGTAGTAGAAAAACATGTACTCCCATACATCCCAACTGATTTAAGTTGACAGATTTACCATGTTGTTTGAAGGTTATATACTTCTCATAGGTTTGTTTTCCTGTAGAAAAATGTAAATTTCTATGTATTTTAAACTCAGCGGGGGAAAATTTAAAATTTTCTTAAATAACTTTAAAGCATTTTTATTACATTAAAAAAAATGGGGGTCTCCATTTTGTTCAACAAGCCCTTTCATTTGATATGTCAAACGGTACAGATTGCAAAACTCCTGATTATTTATGTAATACGTTTTTTTAGTATGTCCCGTTTTCGACAATAGAATCCCGCTTTTTTTTACTTAAGAGGTTTCAAAATCCCTCTCTACCAGAAAAACAATCTGGCAACGCTGGTTTCTTTTATCTTTTGTAGTACGGAACCCTTAGAATTATATCAATTGATTCACGTATTCCATATCACAGCGTTAAATACCTAACCTGTAGAACTTACGATCTTTAATTAGACCAGAGGCAGAGAGTCCCAAACATTTTGTGCTGTAGAGCACTTGCTGATTTTTCCTTTTTTCCGTAGACCTCCACCAAGACCGTAACCAGCAAAAACACCGGCACATTTACGATGCTAAATTTTGCTTACAGTATTCTGCAATGCGTTGACCTATGGAGGTACCTATAGGTTTAATCCTATTCGCGACGCCACTGTCTCAAGCACGCCGAGGAAGGACACAATCATCCCGACGCACGTGACGATAATTGGCTTTCTTTAAAGCTGCTCGGTTGCGGTCCGGATTCGACTGAGACGCACCGACTGAGTAGTCTACTGAAGCGAATGGATCCTATTTCCATTTTCAAACCTTCATTCAGAACTAGGCAATCGATTGGTAAGTACGAAGCCTCTACTCAGCAAAAGTATAAACCGATAACATTGTTCCTACAGATTGCAAGGACAACTAAGGAGGTCTAATAAGGGCCAGAGGCCGATGAGCGAGGGACAGCCCTGCTCCTGCCGCATGCCGCCGCGACGCGACAGCGGATGACCAAACCTGTGCGCTGGAGGTCGGCCGCGTACAAGCTAACGTTCCTTTGTTGGCACGTACCTGTCTGCTTACATTGTCAATAGACCATTCGCATCGCTATGCACACCTACCTACTGCAAATTATTGTATTCATATTATAATCATGACTAGTGGTCGATCATTGTCCAGTGGAGCGACGTTGTCACGGGCTCTACTCCCGGCCCGATTAGAACGTAATCAAACAATCGCGTGTAGACGGAGCAAATTGCTAACATGGCGAGTGGTCTCGTCTAGATACGGATGTACATGGGTACGAGGGGCGACATCGTGCCTACAGTATATTGCTCACTAGGTATACATAAGTAATAAGAGTAGTAGAGGCATCAGCAGCAAGTGTAGGTCACCGGCACGTTCACGGCATCGCTCCGCGCATCACAATGAGGCGCGGTGTACGGAAATGTTTGTTGCTATTTTAGCTCCCCGCTTATGGGATACAATAATTACTTCTATGTATTTATTACTTGATTATGTATTCTTTTAGGGTTCCGTTCTCAAGCCTTTATACCACCAAAAACATTTTCATGTAAAATATTGCCAAGACGGACCATATGGCGCGCACTGTCAAAAAGCTATCAGATCTCATGTAGAGTTAAGCTTATAACTCTACACGCCCTAACTCTACAAGCCCCAACTTCACAAACATCGAAGTGTATTCTCTGTCTATCCCGTAAGGGCCCAAATGTAGGCAATGTTTGTAATTAAGTCTAATATTTGAATGAAAAGGCGTGGGGCGCTTTTCATATTGTAATTAAAAAATTTCTTCATGATAATGATAATGCTTAAATTCTATTGGGTTTCAAGGAAAAGCGCCCCACACTTTATTACCATCCGACATTTTATATATTTTTATTTGTCAAATATTTTCTCAAATCCTATCTAGATCTCTACAGATTCCTAAAGTCCGATACTCAATGTATCAAACAATATATACTTTTAACTATTTTTAATATTGGACATTCTTATTTTTAAGGTTCAAACCTTAAGGTCTTGAAAATACCTCGGTAATACCTGCGCCTTACCCTATCTTAAGTAGTTGAAGTAAATATAGAATGGTCACAAATTGATTAATATTTTCGGAGAAATGCGTGGACAAATGTTGTATATTTGTTAGGAAGCCATAATAATTATCGTTTAAAGACCTGTTATGAAAATTAATCTTTTAATGGTAAAGCAATCTTTATATCTGTAAAAAAACAAGGTGCTATGGCTCATGGTATAAGTGTTTTCTTGGATCATGCTATGGCTCTTAGTGCTCTTATGGATCAAAATGGCGTTGGGATTGAAGTGAGCAGCTGTAGCAATATCCAAAATGAGAAACAAAATGGTTTAATGCTATTAATTATTAGTTGTACATCTTTTCGGTATAATCATTTGTATCTTATTTACTGCACTACACTTATTTTGAAATAAATTATTATTAATTATTTGATGACTAAATTGGTGTTGATATGTTAGAGAAGGTCAGTCGGTGTTCATCGGTCCCGGTGTGACGGTACTGGGGGCAGGAAGGCCAGTGCACGCAGCGCCGCATCAGCGCGCGCCACTAACGAGTCGCGCCAGCGCCACATCGCCGTGTCCCGCATGGTGTGCGCGACCAGCTCCACGCATGACTGTCTCAGCGTCCTGTCACAGTCGGCGCGGTAGTGCTGTAACCGCGCGTGATCTGTCTTCAGCGCGTACGACGAGCACCTACCGCCAAGGCATGCCAATGGGAAGTGATTATGAAGCGCCAGTACGATGTCCGCCTCGTGGAACGCCTTCGAGTAGTACCCGGGCTTGGAGAAGTTGCGCGTGCGGTACACGTGCTGCAGCATGTGCATGTGCTGCGGCACGCCCTCCTCCCAGCCGTGCTCGTACTGTAGCGAGTCGAGGAAGTACAGGTTGGACGCGTGGTACGAGGTGCGGAGCGGCTTGCCCGGCGCCGGCGCGGCGAGCGGCAGCACGCGCCGCATCAGCGCGCTCCAGTTCATATCCTCCACCGGCACGATCACCTCATCGATATCGAGCAATGCGAGCCACCTGTACTCGTACATGTGCCGGTAGAGGCAGTCGTTGTTTGGAATTAGCTCCATCTGCCGCTTGTGCGTCGACTTCTTCTTAAGGTACATGTGCTGCAGACCAGGCAGGTTGGGTTGCCCACCGGGTAGAGTTATCGGTGTAACAGTAGTCACGCCCAGAGACGTGTAGTAGTCGAGTACTTTCGTGATGTTAGGGTGCACCTGCAGCTCGTAAAAAAAGATCTTATCAGCACCGAGTAACCGCACGAGCTCGATCCACTCGACGAGGCGTACAGAATGGTCTATATACTGAAAATCGAGCCCCTTGACGCAGACGGCAAACTCCTTGCGGGTGGCGGGTGGCTTTAGGCGATCGTCGAGGACGCGCAAATTATTGGTGGCACGATCACAGACATTTTCTACTAGTGACACGGTGGCGGGCACCAGGTGCCGCACATTGGCCGGTAGCACGCACGTCAGTAGGTACGGCTGCAACAAGTGGTCGCGGTAATTTCCCCATTCTCTGATCCACAAGTGCTTGTACTCTTTGTTACGCACTAACACCGGTGCGTGCTGCTCCTCAAACCAGAGCTGGCAGTACGTCACCACCTTCGGCTTTATGCGGTCATGTACCGCCAGCAAACGCACCGCTGGCCCCATGCGCGATGCCTTGCGCGTGTCCAAATATACACCATAGAGGTAGAATACCCCCGCGCTCGAGCGTAGCGTCTGCCAGTATGTGTTATGGAATTCGAGATCGTATATCGCGGGGAAGGGAGCGCACTTCTTAATCTTATAGTACTTGTTCTTGTCGTCCTTGTGGCGGTGCCAGTAGGCGAGCGGCAGCGAGGGCAGGCGGCGCTCGGCGTCTGCGTGCAGCTCATCCTCGGTGAGCACACGCGTGTCTATAGTGGGCAGGGCCGGTACGAGGGGCACATGTGGAACTAAGTGCGCCGGTGGGGTGGAGGTCGTCGACGGGGATGAGATGGACGCCAGTTTCGACTGTAGCAGCAGGCGTGTTGAAGGTGTAAAAGGCGTGGGGGATGTGTGGCACGCGGGTGGTGGGTGCAGTCGAGGCAGGGCTAGCGCCACCACCGTGCCCCAGCACAGAAGTGTGACCAGAAACCTGATGCATTTACTGGACCCATCGTTCCACCATCGCATGCAGCACCCCGGCTTCGCCTGGAATTATACAAGTAGCCGTCCGGTCAGCACTAGTGTATTAGTGCGTGGTTTCAGAAATAAACCACTTTCCCCGTTACAATAGATTATAACCATATAGTAAGAATAATAATAGGGTGATAGCGTTAACAACACCGCGAGTACTTAAACACGCCGTGCAAAAATATACTACCGTATCGTAATATAAGTATAAGGTACTATTAGTCGTTCAAACTATGAACGCGCATTTCGTTTCAAGGCACCGTTGCACATACCCTAGTATAGTTGCTCACGGCACATACTCTAGTACAGTCGCTCTATTAATATTCTACTTCTATGATTATAACCTTGATTAATATTTGGAATTATTAAAAATCTAACTATTAAATTAAAATCTAATGGGATCCCCTGTCAGTCCTATATTATTGGCTAAATCGGTTTTGCTCATAAGACTCTGTCAGGCATTACCATATTTTTGCTATTTGTTGCTTGGATGAAGTAAAGAAAATTTAGGTGCTTTTATTATATTATTATAGACGGAACCCTTCGTGTCTGACCTTGTTTCCGTCCCGCCATTTTCCCCACATTCCCGAGAGATGTATTGTATTCCCGGATAAAAATCATTGTTACTACTCAGAACATATTCTATCGTTGTGCCAAATTTCAATCAAATCCAGTCAACCGATACGGCTGGATCGAGCCACAAACATGCCTATCTTCACACATTGAAACTTGAATTGTTACGAACTGTGCGGACTAAAAGGAGTTTTCTTCCACGGACTGTGGAATGAGCTCCCCGCATAATTGACTCATCGTAATCGATTAATGGTAATATTTCATGAACACATACTATGTTGGTACCTTAGTCATGTGCGTTTTGGGGATCATCTAGGGTCTACTCTAGATGCAATAGAAGGTTCACTCCGCCTCGTGTGCCGTGCTTCGGCAGATATGTATGTACGTTTCACAATTTTATTGATCTTGGGTGTTTATGATCCAAATTGTATGTCACACCATCGCATCAACAGTAAGGAACGCATACGTGGTAAGTACATACGTTTTACTTGATCTTAGGTAGAAACATGGAAGCAGCATTGAAAACAATGTTCTATATACTCATTTTATGGGTAGAGAAATAGTAAAGAAGGTATAAAATACTTTGAAACTACTAATGAATTAATTTATCAAAACATGCCAAAATATTCAATCATATTCAATCTAAAAAATCAACTTGATTGTTTGTGGCCAGTTACATATTATCTAATCAACAAGAGACAAGAGATCCTAAGATTAGGCCAAAGAGGTCCCTCAACTTCACCAAAAAAAATGCAATTACAGACACGACTTTCCTACAGACTTATTATGTATTGATTTGAAGATACAAATGGTACAAAAATTTATCCATCATAAGAATACGCTACCAATGGATAGATGGCGCCACAGTATGTTGATAGTTGCAAGAAACATGTTTGGGGTGTGGCATCTGTTACGCACAAATATTATTGCCAAAACTCTTTAATATTGTGTGTCTAAATAAGTATAATATCTAAGGCAATGGATAGATAGCATAGAGATATGAAATTGACGTCAACAATTAGCTTTCGATGAAGGAAGTATAGGAACCATAGCACAGTGGTAGGGTACTTTGTAGTACCCGCCTGGCTGGCTAATACCTTCAAGCTGAAAATTTGTCACCAAGTGGTGTGTTCCGAGTTTCCGACACCTGCTTTTGAGAGCCAGTTCCCTTCTAGGGTTTGTGAGCTCATCACCTTCATCGCTGACCACGGTGAGATGAATTGTGGTTAAACACAGTTGATTTGATTTGTCGCGGATTTCTTAGCTAAGCTGTAACCAGTGTTTTATGTTGTGAATGTGTCAATGTTGTGTACACACGGCTACACATCAAGCTATTCATTTCCAGTATAAGCTGATCTCGCATCGTATAGGATTTCAGTATAATAATTGGCAACCATATCAGACTGTCAACACCTTATCAAACTTACTTTGTTATAGTTTTAATGTGTGTTTTAATGTACCTTTACATAATACCTTTTAGAAGCGACGGTGCTTCGTATTGCTATACATGTTCGATTAGGCGCTTAAACTGAAGCACCCATCGCAGTTGTGGCTGCCATTTCGATGGACGTTATGAATCGAAGGAGTGCAACTTACTTCCAGGATCTGTTTCCTGGCACCTTTAACCTAAGTGTCTTCGAGGCAAGAGTGAAAAGATACTTTTATTGCATCCTCTGCCCATAATCTCACTAGCTAATATAAATCCGAATGTTTGGATGTTTGTGCCTCAATCACGCTTCAACATCTGAACGAATTTGGATGATATTTGTTCCGAATCGTTCACTATCCAAGCTGTACGCCTCTGAAACTCTCTTCCTTAGAATATAAGATGCTATAAACTTCCTCATGTTCTGCTTTTCTTTTTTCCTAGAGCTGTTATTTCATGTTATAACTAGTTTTTCTATTACATATTAGTATGTATTAGTTTATAAATGCTTGGTACTTGGTTTGTTTTCTGGCAGCTGAACTTACGAGGTAGTTCCTACTAGGCTTCTTTCCACCTTAAGCAACCGGCAACATTATCACTTAATACTGGGTTATTGTAACATTTGTAACTGCTAAGGTGATACTAGGATATTATATTCTCAGATGTAAAATGCTGCGACGAATGTTGTAGGTTCAAACTTGGAACCCTCCAACAAGCACGAGCTTTTGGTGAAGGAAAACATCGTGATGAATGTATAGTAGCTACTGGTAGTGTTGTTATTGTATCTAGATAACTTGGTGCAGCTTTCAACAGCACTACTTATCTACCTAACTAACTATAACTAACATAACATCATCCACTTATTTTGTGATACAACTCATTATCGTTTATATCTAATTAAACGTGAGGAAATACTCCACCTTACATATAATACCGCAGCCAAATAACTTCATGTTCTGTTTCTGCGCATTAGTGAGGTCACCAGTACTCATTGGGGAGGGGGGAAAGTGTTGAAATTTTCAATATATGTAATAGATTGTAATGTGTACATATTTTTTGTAAATTAGGCATCGATTCACACATCGGGTATACGTATCTGCGAAGTTGGTGAAAGAAGAATGGCGATATTGGATGTTACTCGGGACCCATTGATAGGGGTAACGTAAGGGGGTACTAGAAACTTATTAATAATCGTAGAGCGTTATAAAAACAAAACTTGATTATGTTTTTATAACAGAACTTAGTAACATAAATTGGCAGTTGAAATTTTATTCTGTTTACATTATCCAAGATACTTGCAAAACGTTATCCATAGGTAAATCAAATGCATCTAAGTTGGTATGCAGAATAGTCTGTACAATCAGTGCCTTGTTTATTCTAACATTTCGTGGGTCCAACCTCGCCATTCTTCTTTGGTTCGACTCACGCTAGTCACGCAGTGCAGGACCTTTCTTTGTGAAAGCAGAAGGATTAGCAGGATCTGCAGAACTGTAGACTCCCGTAGGCTAACCACATTTTTTTTTATTATTATAATTTTATTTTTTGACGGGCCAGTTGGCGCAGTTGGTAAAGAATTCACCTTACGCGCTACAGGTCGTGGGTTCGATTCCCACACAGGACATGCATTTGTAGGCATGAACATGTCTGTATGTCCTGAGTTTGGGTGTAAATATGTATATTAAGTATGTATTTACAAACAAAAAGTAGTATATGTATTACATCAGTTATCTGGTTTCCATAGTACAAGCTCTGCTTAGTTTGGGATCAGATGACCGTGTGTGAGGAATGTCCTAAGCTTCGAAACCCACCTCTAGTTCAACCCAGGGTGGATTTATGAGTAGAGATACCCACGACTCGGGTAGAGGTATTATTTATTCCTTTTTTTCGTAAGTAATTAGCTTCCACCCAGCGGACT
>CATOBL010000451.1:0-83196 GCA_951394255.1 Polyploca ridens
AAACGAACTTACCTGAAGTGAAGTTCTATCAGAATTATACGAGTTGCTTCGTCCGAAGAGATTAGATACATAAATTTGTAGTACCACGTCTAGGAATCGCCAATCTACCACTAAGTTGAAAGCAGAGTGAAACTGCTTCTATATTTTTTTTTTTGTGGGTATTTTGATATCTGCCTCCTGCCGCCCGGACTGACCGACACTCATTTAGTTGAAAGCCTGCAATCTTAATATTTCACTTTATATGGGGGTTATAGGGCTGGGAGGGAGCTAATCTCTTCGGACGAAGCAACTCGTATAATTCTGATAGAACTTCACTTCAGGTAAGTTCGTTTAATCATTAATTATACTTCATTGCTTCGTCCTCGAGATTAGATACATAAATTTGTAGATTTTGAAAGATAGTGAAATATTAAAACACTAATAATATTTTATTTTTGACCCGACTGACCCGAAAAGAGGGTTATGTTTTTGATATTTGTAATCATCAAAAAATAAATGTACTTATGTAATTATTCGTATAGGTACTTATATAATTTGTAATTTTTGTGATGTAACAACAATGTTTTTGCCATTTAACAAAATTAAACTAATTAGAGACTTTATAAGAAATCTATTTATAGGTATAGTTGAAATTAAAAAACACAATGATTTTATAATTGAAATCAGTTTCTGCGTTTAAGATTGTGAAAGCTAACTGAAAGCGATCTGATTGATTACACTGAACATCTCTTCGATAAAATTTTGCGAAGACAGTAGAATTTTGCCACATTTTCCAGCAGTATTTCTGGTTGTATTTATATTGACAACAGTTGTATGAGCGACTGCATGTCTGGTGGAGTCAGATCATTATTTATTTATAAGAATTATCTTAAATGGGTAATTTGATTCATTGTATTAGTACAACATATGTAAATAACTTTTTTACACAATAGGTAATCTAAAAAAAAAAATACATACTTAAGTATGTATGTGTGAGTTGAGAATACAGTTAACTAGTATCTAGATAGCGTGTCTTTTATACAACGACTGATTGTATCTGTAAAAATACCGATTTATGTGGTCTCCTAATACGGTTTTTTTTTTTTTTTTTTTTAGTTTCTTTAAGGCTTCGTCATTTCAACATATTTTTTATGCTAATAACGCTTCCACCGGACATTTTTTCGATCGGTCTTTGTAAAATGGAATATACACCAAGGTTGATTCGAACACAGTCGGGATGTTTTAATTAATTCATGTATTTTGATAGATATATTCTGATTATTATTTTGATAGATATATAATGATTATGATATTAACAACTATAATATTTTCTAAATTTATATTTCTTTACTTGTCGTCTGTACTCTTTGAGCAATTACCAGCATGAGTAGAGTGACAATCTTTTTAGTTAAATAAGTACTCTAAACTGAAATTGTTATTAGGATACCAATTCGATAAGGAATCTAAACTAATGATGGATCCCAGTGACGTTATACTTGGGAGCTGGAGGGCGAAGTCTATAGAAACTCCTATTCAGGGTCATCAGACCCTACTCTCTATCGTAAGATCAATGACATAGCGGAGCAATGACTGTTGTAATGATTCGTATTGTAATCTGGACTGAAATCACAAGATTACTAAATAGTTAACTACGTAACTAAAATACTTCATTCAGTAAGAAAAGTTGTACTCCTATAAGAAGGTCACCCAACGCACGTCCTATTGTTTTATCGAACTTTCTGACAGGGAAGTTAATATAATATCAACGTGATATTTGGGTTACTGTTGGAAACAAATAATAACACATTATTAGTCTAAATTGAAATAATTCCAAAAATAGGGGAAACCAGGGTTACGTGGGCCCAAAATAGTTCCATGACCCTCGGCTTGATCTGTTATATTTTTTCTTAAAACTTTAAATGTAACAAAACAAAAGGGAGGATAAACATAAAAAGAAAGATCTTTCCTATTTAATGGAAATCTATTCTCTATTCCATGAGACATATTTTTCGCATTTTTTATTCATACGCGACGCAAAAAGGTCAATATTTGGTTGACTATTGACAAATTACAATCATTTCAAAACAGATCTTTTTACTCCCATTCGGTATCGGGATCGGATTTTCGTAACTGCTATTTCGTTTTCTTTTGAACTTATGTATGAATCGAACACAAGTATTCCGCGAGCTTCACTTACATCACTGCCACTGAGATGTGGAAAAAACTAACCATACGATTGATGTATGTACGAAATAGCAGTGATGTCGATACAAAATCTGTCAATATTGGGAGTCCTTTACTAATATTGTAATCCTATGAAAACTGCCACTAAGTAATTTTTATGTTTTTATTAAATATCGCTTATCTTCAATGAAGTTAACGTGTTTTGGTATTTTTTGGAAAAGCCAAGGTATTGCACACGGTATTTGGAACTATATAGCTCTTTTCGATATTGATTATAAATCGTAAAGACTCAAAAAAGTTTTCTGTATGTTTGATATTATTTTTGCAATTTTGATAATTTCTAGAAATAATACATTAAGTAAATAGATGACAAATAACGTAATGATTTGTGTAAACAAACTACTGGTTCTTAATAATTTTGTAAAATAAGAAAGGACATTGAATAGTTAAAATTTATCCTCGAACTTGAATTATAAGGCAAAAGTGCTTTTTATCCGCTAGCGTGGAAAGAATTTTTATATAATAAATCTGATTTTTACCATTTGGTATTTTGATAAGAAAATAACTAGAGAGAAACTGTCCTTCACATGGTTTACATTGTGATATATCTTCACTACTTAATAATATCAGTGATGAATTTTATTGTACCTTCTGTATTAAAGGGTTTCGGATGCGGATAAGACAGGTGGACTTGGTTCATATGATTGAGAAACCGGTTTGGAAAAAAGGTATCTCATACTTTTGTATTAAAAATATGGCTGAAATAAAGATATTATTATTATTATAACTGACCCATCATAGGTAGTATGTCGGGGTTTTTAGTTATCAATCGCCATTGATCATAACAATAAGATAATTGCCCTGCGGAACCTACCGGATTTACCGACGCGGGGCTGGGTAGTGTCACGATCGCGGCGGCGGATGTCATGGCGGCTGCGGCTGCCGTGGGCGGGGTCTGGTCGACTCGAATCTCCTCGCTGCTCCGGCCTGCCTGACTGCTAGGAGCGGAGGCTTGGTTTAAAGCTTGGGTAGAAGCCAGTTCTTGTTTCTGCGCTGGATTAACCATCCTAATTGGTGCATTTATTTTTATCTCGGCACCAGATTTCGATATTGCTTTTTGCAGCCTTCTTGTAATAGATTCGTTGTGTTGTGAGTCACACATTAGGCGACCAGCTTCGATCAATAATTCTGTATTTGCTTATTCTCCAAAGCCTTGTCTTTTTTAACGAGTATCTCCGATAAGGGCAATTTAATGTTTGGATTAGGCTTGAATGCGTCGATATTTGTGCAATCCTTGGGAACAAGATGATTTTAAAGCGATGTGCTCCCATAGCACAGCTAACTCATCTCGAATATCCAGTCCATATATTTTATCTTTCGAAGCCATTTCTCCCAATAGATTAAGAATCTCCTCATCTAATTCCGGATCCAGTCTTGTTTCGACGGATAGTTCTGCCTGCGGCTGCGGTGAGTCCGTCACCGCGACCTGACTGGAGCTCTTCTACAGTAATAGTTACTAAATGAATTTTAGTTAAAAGTTTATTATTATTTAGATTAAGTTATTATTTAGTATAGTTTAATTATTTCAAAGTTGGATAATAAATAATTTATATTTGAGATTGATCTGATCGATCAGTAATAATCCGTTATAAATATTTTTTTTTTTTTTTTTTTTATTATATTGGTAGGTACTCCACTGGCCGCTGGCGGTCTCCTCACCATATACTACGCCCCCCCTTTTTTGCTGGTATCAGAAAACATTTCTAAGCAATAGCTGTCCAGTCTTAATCGCGGTATAAAATATAACAATGACATCAATTGTTATAATAGGACGCGCGTCCCTCGCGAAAAACTACGGGTTAAGGGATTAACTGCGACATCAATAGAATTTTTCCACTAAGTATAGTCATCCTGTAAATACTGTGGTAAAGATATAAAATTACATAAAACTATCGTAGCTTCTTGTATTTAGACATGAGCGCCGATGTACAATCAGTCGGCGGCGTCGGCGGCGTCGGCGGCGTCGGCGGCGTCGGCGGCGTGACCTTGATATAAAACTTTTACCATACATACCATGAATTTTCGTTTTACAAATACATTTTTTACAAAATAATGTAGCACGCAAATCTCGACAGCCATGGAAAGTAGGATTATTGCTACTATTGATACTGATCGGCACGCCGATCCGTGCAGACGGGGCGGCGGGCGCGGCGCGCTCATGTCTACTTGTATTACACTAGATGTATTAGCAAGATATTTGCATCTTTCCATTTGCTTGGTAAATATCCAACCTACTGAATTGCAGGGCAAGATGAAAGAATGAAAGGGCAAGATAAGGCCTACCAAGCGCGTAAAATGTCTGATTTTGCAACGAGTTTTCAATTTGAAATTACTGTAACTCACCTGTGACTCTTGTTCGACTTGGCTGATGGGGCACTGCCGTGGTCCTAGATGGTAACGCGGCAATAGTTCACAAAAAATTGGCACGTGACTAATACCATCTTTTTCAATCTGATGAATAAAGTGAAGGTAACATTCCTTTGAAATGTACATAATCACTAACAATAACCCATTATTTGGGATTCCAAATGAAATGAAGGTAACATCCCCATAAGATGTACACAACACAGTTTGGAATTTTGACGATATGTCAAAGTGAGATACGGATATAGTCCTTATTAAACTATTCACAATATCTTTAAATAACGTGAAGGTAACATTCCTTTCAAATGTACACAGTCACTAACAATAGCCCATTTATTTGGGATTCCAAATGATATGAAGGTAACATTGGAATTTTGACTATATGTCAAAGTTTGATACGGATATAGTCCTTATTAAACTATTCACAATATCTTTAAATAACGTGAAGGTAACATTCCTTTCAAATGTACACAGTCACTAACAAAAGCCCATTTATTTGGGATTCCAAATGATATGAAGGTAACATTGGAATTTTGACTATATGTCAAAGTTTGATACGGATATAGTCCTTATTAAACTATTCACAATATCTTTAAATAACGTGAAGGTAATATTCCTTTCAAATGTACACAGTCACTATACACATAAGCCCATTATTTGGGATTCCAAAAGATATGAAAGTAACATCACCATAATATGTACACAACACAATTTTAAATTTGACGATATGTCAAAGTGTGCTCGTATCCTGCGTAGATAATCACTATCGTTTCTGTGACTACGTTTCGGCATCGTTTTTAAACTTTTTTTGCGAAAAACAAAGAATAACGTGGTGATCGACGAGGCACTAAAATGCGAATGAGTGTCGGTCAGTCCGGGCGGCAGGAGGCAGATATCAAAATACCCACAAAAAAAAAAAAATATAGAAGCCATTGAATTATTACACATAGAAACAAAGTACACGCGCGAAACATAATCCATTCAATTGGAGCCATAATGGCTCCAAATGACCGCCGCGCTGTCAGTGTACTGACTGGCGTTTTAGTGAGTGGAGCTCTCAGAAAAATAATAAATATGACGGTTTGTGCAGTAAAATTGTGTCATAATTCATCGGGGAAGAAAGATTAGAACTCTGTTGTAATATTCCACAGATAAGCCACTAATTTTATTGCGTAATTCATCTAAAATAACAAAATTTAAAAATAAAAATACTTCACTCAGATTTCGAGCTAAGTGTTGCCAGCTGTTTGTGTGCGAATTTGTGTTGTTTTACGTAATTGATACTGATTTTGTTAGAGTAGGAAGTAGAGTAAGTAATTGAGTCCGATAAGTTGTTTCTTTTACTTATAGCTATTATAACCGACTAGCTGTCCCCCGCGGTTTCACCCGCGTTCTTGGGATAAGTAGCCTAAAATACTCGGGATAATGTAGCTTCATATTAGTGAAATAATTTCGTATGACACTGGTAGTTTTACAGGTAGTTTTTTTTACAGAGATTGACCCGTTTAAACAAACAAACAAAAAACTCTTCCGGTTTCTTGTATTATAAATATTAATATTATATTAGTATAGATTCAGTTAGATATTATAAGAATGTATAGCTATTCGTCTTTTATACGATAATGATAATTAAATACCTACATACCTACTTCTTAATCTTCTTTTTCTATACAACCTATCATATATGAAACCTATCATTACCAACAATACCTACTACAAATTGTACGATCGTTCATAGCTTTGCACATTGTCTTGGTTTACTATGTTAAAATATCCGAC
Organism: Polyploca ridens; assembly: GCA_951394255.1. Taxonomy (NCBI): domain Eukaryota; kingdom Metazoa; phylum Arthropoda; class Insecta; order Lepidoptera; family Drepanidae; genus Polyploca; species Polyploca ridens. The sequence goes on from CATOBL010000451.1 coordinate 6,367, forward strand.
ATAAGTTCTATGAAACATAACCATTAAACTAGTAATAAATAAATAACAGGCCTGTGTCTATGATAAATTATCTAAGACGCAGAACATTTTAAACTATTTAATTAATTTTATGAATACTTACTTCCAATTTCAATCAATAGTATCGGAAGGTTAATTTTACCGAAAAATTTCGTTTAGCTTGCAACATTACTCGTGCGCTTGTGTGCGTGTCAGCGAGTGTAATTATATGGTACTCACGCACACATTAGTTGTCAAGTGGCCTACGAGTCGCGAGGATTTTTGTTCGATACTTCGCTTCTAAGCGTAATAATTCAATGATAGAAGCAGTTTCACTCTGCTTTCAACTTAGTGGTAGATTGGCGATTCCTAGACGTGGTACTACAAATTTATGTATCTAATCTCGAGGACGAAGCAATGAAGTATAATACTAAATTAATGAATTATAAAAACAATTAAAATTATTAAGAAGCTAAATAATCATCTGTTGATGACATATAGGTATACTGTGCTGGAATCTGGAATTGAATAAAAAATTTTTTTTTTGTTAAATATCAAATTAATTCACCAATAAAATATAAAATAAAACACTAAAATCTATAACTTGAGAAAATAAAAAAATAAAATATTTTTGTGGTATATCGGTCTCCTTTGTATATTATATCTTAGTTTTTACCTACTCATCTCATAAATTATTCATATTGTTTTATTTTTAGTTCCTCCATTGCCTTCTTTATGTGAAATTCTTAATTTTACTAAATAATAATTTGTTTTAAGATTTTCTTGAACAATCTGTGAACTGTAAATCCCTCATAATTTTTAATACTAACAAAAATTCAATTATATAATAATATTGCCCAGAATAAGGCAAGCCAAACGCTTTATGTCCCAAATTAAAAAGGCAGTAACTATAAATTCTCGACGGCTCATAAAGTTTACTGTTATTAAAACATGTCCTACCTTTTTATTTTGGTGACATTGATTGCTTCGTCATTTTGTTATATAATTTATTGTTTTTATGGATCCCATAAAAGACGTAGGTACCAAGTATATTTTTCTATAAGAGATTTACCATAGGGCGTATAAAGAAGTACCTATATGTTGACTATATAAAAGATATTTATGGCTACAAACAACAGCAATTTTTTTGTTGTTGTTGCTTCCACTTTTATAATAATTTTCTGTTTTCCAATGTGTATAATTACGGTATTTTATAAAATTCAACACGAGTCCCTATTTTCTCGCAGTCGCTTCACTAATCTTTCCATTTCACAAAATTCATCACACACTCGTGACCATAGATGACATTTCCATAGATAATATGAAATTTGTAGTAAACTAATTTCAAACGAATACTTCTCCCATTCAATTTATATTTGACTCGTGTCCAATGATATATCCAATGCTTCGCCTGGAGGAGTCACGCCTTCATCATAATTCAATAAAATAAATTGTCTATGCACGCCAACTCTATCGATTAACTTAATTAAAACGTTTCGTAAGGTGTGTTCTTTTGATTTTTTTTTAAATGAATCTATCGAGCTGTCAGTTTTTTCTGATAAAAATTGGCAAAGTGGTCAAATTCAAATTCAAATTCAAATTCAAAAATTCATTTTATTTGCCATAAAGTGTAGTACATAACAAGGTGTAAGGAGCTGTTTAAATTGATCGTACACTTTGTCAATAACTGACATGCAAAACATTTAAATTATTTAAAATTAACATTACATATGAATTACTTTTACAAAATTAAATATTAAAACACAAAACAACATTTAAAAATCGTAATTAAAATCATTCATAAATAAAAATGTCAAAGCAACACACACAATTATTAAATTAAACAAAACAAAAGAAAAGATATAACATAATCCAAACATACGAGTCTTCATTACGTTTTGAGCAACTCCCTAACATCGTAGAAACTACGTTCCAACAACCATTTACGTAGCTCATATTTAAAACGATTAATGGGTAAGCATTTTAATTCATCGGGAATTGCGTTGAAAACCCTGGTTCCCATTACAACACTGTTTTTATTGTATACAGTTGTTTTCGGAATTCTGTCCAGAACCAATCTGTCTCGATTTCTTGTGTTTCTGGGAAAAAGAACCGAGGCTTGTTTGAAAAACATTGGGTATCTTTTAACAAATATTGAAAGTTCATAAATGTACATGCTGGGTAGTGGTAGAATTCCAAGTGCTTTAAAAACTGGTTTACATGATTCGTAGGGGGGTATTCCGACCATCGCACGAATACATTTCTTTTGTACTAGGAAAGCTCTATTCAAATGATTAGAGTTTCCCCATACTAGCAATCCATACCTAAGAACGGAGGCTACATAACCATAGTAAGCTGCCAGAATTGTTTTTCGCTCAGCACATTTTCTAAGCCTATATAAAACATAAACAAAACGATTCAATTTACTGCATACTTTATTGACATGCGCTTGCCAGTTACAGTTGGTGTCTAAAACGATTCCTAGAAAATCAGTTTGAGTAGTTTCTCTGATTGTTTGATTTTCATATTTAACAGTAGTATTTACTTTTTTGCCACCTTGATTACAAAATTGGATGTAACTTGTTTTATCAAGATTTATCTCTAAATTATTATTATTAAGCCAGCATATTACTAATTTAATTATGTCATTTAATTCGGATTCGATGTCAGTGCCGTAATTTTTCGTAATTATAATTGAAATGTCATCTGCAAACAATGTGCATTCATATTTAGTGATGTCCGGAAGTTCATTAATATAAAATAAAAATAAAAGTGGACCTAAAACACTTCCTTGAGGCACGCCAGACCTATTTAGTTCATATCCTGACTGGAAATGTGCAATTTCATTATTTTTACTGATCATCCTATTAACAACTCAAAGATTTAAAAAATGGAAATGGATTTGCAGGTTTAGTCTCTGATGCGTTTACCACGTTATGCGAACAAACCGGTGAGTGCTCCCCAATTCTCGTGCTTTTGACATCGATGTCGAATATACAAAAATATGGCGGTCTTCTGTCAAAATGTATACATTTTTAAGAAGTTCGCCCAGTTTTTTGGTAAATGTCTATGAGACATTTATTTCAAAGACGCGAGAATCGGGTTTCGCCACCTTTGGCCTCATCATCATCGGTGACAGACTGATTCATTTTAAAAATAAGTTGCTAAGAAAACTTTACACATTGCTTATATTCAAGCAATGTGTAAAGTTTTCTACGTTATTTTTATATTTTTACGTTATTTGATAACATTTTGAATTTTTATATTATTTGTGTTTTTTTTTCTTGAATTTTTACTTAGTTTGTCTTTTTTTAAAGATATTTTTAAATAAAATAAATAAAAATAAATATCCTGGGACATTCCTCACACACGGTCATCTGATCCCAAACTAAGCAGAGCTTGTACTATGGAAACCAGCTAACTGATATAATACATATACTACTTTTTGTTTGTAAATACATACTTAATATACATAATTACACCCAGACTCAGGACATACAGACATGTTCATGCACACAAATGCATGTCCTGTGTGGGAATCGAACCCACGACCTGCGGAGCGTAAGGCGAACCTTAACCAACTGCGCCAACTGGGTCGTCTGGGGTTTTGGTTCTGTTGTTTGTCCTTTTTATTGCATGCAGTCGTCGCCTCTAATTGGAACACCACTAACGATTTATAATTTTGTAACTTTATTTTTTTTAAATGTATTAATTAGTGTGCGTATATGGCGTGTGTCCTGTTAGTGATCAAATTAATAAATAAATACGGCATCACTTATCATGTTATGATTGTCGTCAAACACAAGCCTATACACAGTCAATAGAAATATTCATAAATTTAATTCCATACATTTTCATCATATTATTACCGTATAGCAATTGTCACTTCATTAAATCCAATCATTCCATTAGATTCCATTGTTTCCATTCCATTTCAGTACACGACAAAAGGAGTTTCGAGTGCAAAAATTGCAGTCATTCCTTCACATTTTTCATCGCACTTGTAACTGAGATGAAATTTCTTATTACAAGTATTAGATTCCTACTGCTCCTTTTATAAGAGCTTAGGGACGTGACAGAAAAGGTTCAATAAGTTGCAGCTTCAGACGATGAAGGTATTATTTATTTTGTTAGCTTAGTAATGATGGATGAGATGAATTTTTCGCTTGCTCTGTGGTTAACCCGTTGGTTCTCGCGAGGGATGCGCGTCCTATTATAACAATTAATGTCATTGTTATATTTTTAACCGCGAAACAAGCGTTTTTGAAACTTGTATGATTAAAACTATCACGGTCAGGAGATCATGACAAAAAGAGTCAATGGTCCTTCGGAATATTCTTTGTAAACTAATGTATACGTTTAATAATTTTAGGTGACTTTAGCTATTATTTATTAGCTTATATTTTAGTCAGCGATGCCGAAAGCCATAACGAATATTGTTTAGTATACTTTCAAACAACAAGCGTGAGCCACCGGTGTAGTAAGGGTACTTTCTAGTACCCCACTAGCTGGCTACTACCTTTTAGATATATTGCTAAGGCTACCAGTATTTTCCAGAGGCTGCATATAAATACATCACGAATATAACCCCATGACAATACAAAACATAAAATCCTTAATTATTTAGAATACAAGACTTACATTAAATTATCGTAGCAAAATAAACCAAATCAATGTGGCCAGTAAAATAATTAATTAATTTTACACCGTATTTTGTAGATAATTTTGACATTCCGCTTTCGAACAGCAAAATTTATTTTGAAACTTCAAAATATCTGACACAAGATTTCATTGGAATTTGGATGCTTCCCCATTTTATATCACCTCACACTCTATTCTAAAACCTGTTTTATTTCTTAGAAATAGAGTTGAAAATCGTATAGTCCTGCAATACAAGGCTGCGGTGGCCAAGTAAACTCAATATATTAGATAGAAACTCGTTTGTATCCGTGGCTTTATTCTTTGGTTTTCACGTAAGTGTGTATGGAACTTGAAAACTGCTATTCTTATTTTGCGTTTTAAGCAGTTTAAAAGAGTTTTAAGCGATGAATTTTTATCAACTATGTAAAAGACTGCTTTTATTTCAGTGCTTAACTTTTAATGGGAAAACAACATTCAGAAAATATTAATTAAAACCTACTACAGGTTAATGTGAAGCGCTCGTGGTGTAGCATGATTAGCCGTTCTTAATCGATCGGTAAAGGTAACCTACCACCGTCGTGGTCGGTACCTGGATGGGTGACCGCCTAGTGGTATTTCAAATCGAGCGTTTCCGTGCTTCGGAAGGCACGTAAAGCCCTTGGTCCCGGTTATCACTTAATTGTGATAGTCGTTAAGCTAGTTGGATGCCTCCTAGGCGGCTTGAAAAATTCCAACAGTACTGTGTTCAGAAGAGCCGAAGCTAGCATGGAGATCTTTTTCTGCCACCACTGGATTTGCCTGCCACCTTCGACCACACCATCACTTACCAGTTGGTGAGATTTTGGTCAAACACGGCTATACACAATACAAAAAAGTTATCTTTATTAATGCATAAATGAAAGCATTTAAATCGCTCAAATCAAATCAAATCAAGAAACATTTATAACCAAAGGCATGACATAAGTTACTTTTTTTCAGTAAAAGTATTATTTTATTCGTTCAGGACACAAACAGCCTCAAAAAAACAAAAAACATGAAATTAATGAAAAACACAAGTAGGCCTAAATCTCCATGTATACTAATAATAAAGCGGAAGAGATTTTTGATTGTTTAAACGGGCTAATCTCCAGAACTACCAGTCTCATTCGAAAAAATCTTTCACTAATAGAAAGCTACATTATGAGTGCTTACCAAGCCAGAAAAATATGGCAACGTCAGATGAAACAAACTTATGTCTAATCTTCGTGTGGAGATGAGATGGAGATAGCGTGTTTCGCGGAACGAAAATGAACTAAGCGGTTTTTATCTAAATAACTCGTAAAGTATAGAATATTTTAAAAAGTCGTTAGTAGCAGCCCTAGGTCATATGTTAGTGATATTATTTATCGAATTTTTATCGTAATTAGATACACTATGAACGAATAAAAACAAAAATTCATTATTATTAGAGGTAGCTTTGTGATTTTTTTCTATCGAGGAAATTTCATTCCATTATGTTTTTGCTCAGATAGAACCCTCGAGTATATAATGAAAATACCCATATAAAAATATTTTTTCATTTAAATACTATTTACTTGGGTAAATTTCAATTCTAAGATAGTTATTTTGCTTTATACGCACTCTTATCCCCGAGTATTATAGGCTACTTATTATAGGCTCTCGGAAACGCGGGTGATACCGGGGGAAACAGCTATATAATATAAACACAAATTTAGCATATGCAATGTAATGACAGATGTTAATCACGCCTCCTAAAAAAGATAATGTATACAAAAGAAAGTTTTAGTCAATAAACCACTCATTATTACATTGTAAATAATAAATAGCCAAGTTTTAACAAGTCCCAACGCTTCCGTTCGTGGCCATAATAAACTGTACAGTACACAGTTAAACTTTATTTAATTGGCCCCGTTGCCCAGTGAGGATTTCCTTTAACTTTACAAACTAACTGAATTAACTGTCATCTAAGTTAAACCTGTACTTTAACTGTTGGTATTGCATTACGAGCAGTGCATGGTTAAGTTAAAAAAACTGTGGTATTTATGTTTACTGAATAAACTTACTAAAATATCGAGAGTAGGTAGAACAAATAGACTACTTTCTAGGTTTTTTCTTTTATTTAGCTGTCCCTCTAACGGATAATGGGTAAAAACGTCCCCAGACTGTAGCACGATGAGCTATAGTGGTAATTGTAGGTCTCGTCGAGCACATTATTTTATGCTATGACAGCAAGTCTGAATTCCATGGGAGAAAAAAGATATTCACATTTGAAGTTACAAAAATGTTCCTTTGGTAATGATTGTTTTTTGTTATTATTAGCTTTGCCCTGCGGCACAGAATACTCAATACCAGCGATTCCAACCGCATTTTCAGGTAAAAAATAAATGTATGGCTATCTCCAGGGTCCATGCTATCTTTCTGCTGATATTTTATCGATATCGGTCCCGTAATATAGCTGTGAAAACTTTACAAACAGACAGATCTACTTTCGCATTGACCATATTAAAGTACTAGCTGTGCATCGCGGTTTCATTCATGTTCCTGTGAAAAAAGTATTGCAGTTCCATCTCCAAGTTCCATGCTACCTTTCTGCTAATTTTTATCGATATCCATCCAGTATCTTAGCTGTGAAAATATAACATACAGAGAAACCCACTTTCATGTTTATAATATTAAAGTACTAGCTGTGCCTTGTGGCTTCACCTGTGTTCCTGAGAAAAAAGTATTGCGTGTCCATCTCTAGGCTCTATGCTACCACTTATGCCAATTTTTATTGATATCAGTCCAGTAAATCAGCTGGAAAATGTAATATAATTCAGCCTAATTTTTTAATTAATAAGCATTAAAGTACGTTACCCGTTAGTTAATTCAATACGTGGACAACGGGACTGATTACTCTTATAGAACAGCAATGTAACAAAATGTCATATAGTAGGTAGGTAATATGTAAGTTTAATTGTTTGTTGTGCCAATTAAAAAAGAAAGAATAATAATGATAATATTTGATCTTGACCCTAGTAATGTAAGTAATAAATGCATAAGATTTTGTCGATATTTATTTTTAAATTACGCCAAAATAGCTAATCAGATGTAGGTGAAACTTAGCACATAGATAAATTACACTCTGGATTAGCATATCTAATGATTTAAAACCGGAAAAGTTTTTATAATACTGCGGGACGTTAACAAAGTTACACAGTATTTTGTTTACTTTAACCGTGAATATCTTTTATCTCCCATGGAATCCAGACATGGTGTCATACACAGAACAGATAAATAAGGTTAGAATGGTAATGTGGGCGGGGCAAGCGCGCCACAGTTATGATTCGATAATCATAACTCGACCGATTCGCGGTCAGTGCGCGTCGGATTACATTGGAGAACAGAGCTCTGCTTATAATGCCGTGTTGTGCTATAATAACGTGTAAGACAAAAAAGTCAGACCTCAAGTATAGAGCGAGGAGGTATATCTTTCCATCGGTAAGTCGAAAATAACATTTAATTACAATATTATTAGTAAAAAACATAAAAACATATTGAACACTATGAAATACCAAACATTAACAAAATTATTACAACAAGTTATGAAAAACATACATTGACCGATGTGTACTCGGTCAATCAGCGCAATGACCAAATCCGCTTTCAATGTACTGCATACATTGCGTCTTCCCTGATTGGCAGTGATGTAAGGTGCAGCATGTTTATCGATAGTGACGTGACCATGTGGTTTGGTTAAATAAAATCATCGATAGAATTCTAGACTATATATAATATAATTACGTTTGACAAAGATAATTTTCGAATTATTTTATATTTAATTATCGATAGTACATTTTTAGTTAGACGTATTTTGAAATTAGATATTATATTAATCATTGAATGAATGTGACCGAATGATATAAATGGAAATATAAGACCCCTCCTCATCTACGAGTATTTACTATGATGTATTTAGTATTATAATCTAAGTAAAATGTAATTTGACTAATGCAATAAATTATACATTGTAGGTTTCCTAAAGAACCTAACGCCAGGGAACAATGGATTGTGGCAGGTAGAGGTAACTGGAAGAGCCGATAACCGATGTGGAAGAAAGGTTCTCGAGTGGCGACCACGTACTGGAAAGTGCCGAGCGGGACGACCTCCCACCAGGTGGACCGACGACCTGGGGCCCAATTCTCACTTCCCTCGAACTAGCCTTCGAATCGAACTTGCATTACGAGTTCTATTTCGACCGTAAAATTTCGAGGGGCGGAGTCTATTTTTCGATTCCTGTATTCTCGCGCACTAATCGAACTAACCTTCGAAATAAGTTCGAGTGTAAGGAGTAAATGTTGCCATTATGATGGATACAAATTGCACGATGCGTTTCGTTTCACTTGATAATTGCGTTTTGTTAACGTACGTGATAATTTTATATCTTAAATTAAAATTTAAAAGATTTTAATGAATATAAAATATTTAAAACAACGTTTTACTCTTATTATATCCTAATATATCCGGAATTCATAAGTTAATCAATTTTATATAATAATTATAAATGAATATGACAAAATATTTTCTGTGAGTAACGGAAATCCTTAGGCTTATCTGTCATTACGTTTCCAAATGACAACCTAACTGTTTGACGTTTGATAGTTCGCATTCGAAATACGTTTCGAACGGTCCCGACCAGTCGAAGTAGTTCGAGCGCTAGCCCTCGAAAAATAAGAGAAAATGGCGGCTTCGAAATTCTCAGAATAGCCTAACTTGATTTTCACTCGAAAAAAGTACGAATTCGAACTTTATTTGGAACAAGTGATTAATTCGAGTGAATGAGAATTGGCTCCCTGGTCAGATCTACTATCCGATTCAGTTCTACACATTGTGGTACACTTTACGAAAAAACGATCACACCTCTACAGATGATGCACAATCAAGAATTGAAAGTATAGGATCAAATCTATATTTGAAATTTAGCATAGGTAATTAAAATGTTTGTCTAGATGATAAGACTTACCATATACATTGAGCTATAGTGATAATAGCTCAATAACCATATATGGTTTTCCGGGGTGTGATGATGAAGTAGGAGGGCATGCGCTGGATGGGGTTGTTGGAATTGTCGTGAGATGAACTTTGACCACATGTGGTATCCCTGGTCTGATGATGGAGTAGAATGGTAGGTATTTAAACTGTATAACGGAGCAACTTATCCTAGCCGTGTTTGGGGTTGTTGGAATTGTCCTGAGAACAGCTTTGACCATATATGGTTTTCGGGCTCTGATGATAGAGTAGGAGGGTAGGTAATGGAACTCCATAGCGCAGCAACGTATCCTAGCCATGTTTGGGGTTGTTGGAATTGTCGTGAGATGAACTTTGGCCATATATTGTATTCAGGGTCTGATGATGGAGTTGGAGTGTGGGTAAGCACTGAAACTCCATTGTGGAACGACGTATCCTTATCCTAACCATATTTGGGCTTATTTAAATTAAAATATTAAACTTAGTTACAAAAAAATCTTACGAGCCCTTACAAAGCTGCGCTTTTAGCTAGTATATAGTAAAAAAATAAAATAAAATAATTTCTTAATATTAATTTCATGTTACATTTTTCCCCACGCATTCATCAGATAATTTATCGATAAAAATATCGACTTTATCAAGCAAATCAAATCTGTCAAATTTAGCTTCATAATTTTAACAGCTCACGCCTATGAAGTATCGTATTTTTTCGGTAATTACTTACTAATGATAATGTCGTTCTTCATTGGCGGGTCCCACCGACATAGTGAAGTGCCAAGTACAACGAACAACCAGACTATCAATAATCAGTTTAGAAATAAAACAAATCGAACATTAGAAGTTAAGATTTAGTTAACTATATAATTTGTTGTAAAAATTTTCGTTATTTGCGCACTATAATATAATATATTATATATCTATCACGCAGTTATCCGTAAAAAAACCACTACATACCCTAATAGTTTTATTAGTTTTTAATTGTCACAAATTGATTATTGCCGGTCCAAAAAATCATTATGCTGAATAATAATATAATTAATTCAATAGAAAAAGATATGTTAGTTTTGTGTAATCCGTACAGCATAACCATGCAACTATCGATTCCAAGTTCTATGAGAATAATAATTGATAATCGAACCGATTCATTAACGATTATACACTACCCATCCCTACTGTAAGTTGTCAACATTTTTGACAGGTGTATGCATTTTTGCGTGTGTGAGTGTCTATGCCCACGGTAGCTTAGTGCTAGTGGGCGAACGAATATCTGCCCTGAGATTTATGTGTGCGTGATTTGGTTGTGTGCGAAATATTTGTAAAAATATGATTGCGTATGTGTAGAAATTAAAATAGTGGGGGTCAAGCGGCGACACTGGTCTAGTACAAAATTGGAGCGAGGGCCTTTCCAACCTTATTTATCTATTCCGTGGTGTCATACAATGAAATGATGCCCTCGATGTGGCCAACAATCTCCACCATAGCTTATAGTGCTACATTCTGGGGACGCGTTCCATATAACCTGACCCATTGTTCTTTAAGAGGGACAGGGGTTAGGTACGTTTGATTTTTGATTTATTCCAGAAAGAAATAAGACGAGCCCAAAGATATGGCACACTTGCCCAAAAATGTAAACTTTCTCCGATTTTTAATGTAAATCAGCTAGGTATATGCGAAATGCTCGTGGTGTAGCATAATTAGTTGTTCTCAATCGATCGGCAAAGCTACCACCAGTTAGGCCAGTACCTGGATGGGTGACCGCCTAGTAGTATTTCAACTCGAGCGTTTTCCGTGTTTTGGAAGTTAAGCTGAAGGCTCCCCAGTTGGCTTGAAAACTCCAACAGTAGGTTGACCGTTGCACTAGCCTATCTCCAGCGATCCGCAGTGAATTTTGCTTATTTGTGAAAGGAGGTGCATAGCAGTGGGACATTGAAGGCTGAAATGGAATCGAGAAAGGCAAATTCAAACACATATGAAGACTATGTCACCCAGCGTTACCAGATTTTTTTTCGGGCAAAGCGGGATTTTGTACCATCTAGAGTAAAAAAAAACGGGATTCTATCGTCGAAAGCGGGACATACTAAAAAAACCGGCCAAGTGGGAGTCGGACTCGCGTACCGAGGGTTCCATAGAAACTTATAGGCTTAGAAAATATATATGTCTAGAAAGAGTATCCCCATACTACATGACTTTTAAAAAGTGGCCAACTTTGCTACATCTTATCCTCGCGTTACGTCATTCTGCTTGTCATAGTGACGTTTATACCAGCTACCAGTTCTTGAAAAAAATCCAAGAAAATGGGGAAAAATATATTACGGTGTCGATATCTTTTTAAACTCCGAAAATAAAAGTGGAATCGGGATAATACATGATAATAAGAATAAGATTAATGGCGCCGATATAAATTAATACTTATTATTTTTACTTTGATGTCAACGAACAGTAATTATTTGCGTTGACGTTTCAAATCAAGCAAATCAAGTCATTTTTTTTTTTTTTTTTTTTTACTCTTTATAGCCCTGTGTTTGACTGCAATCTCACCATGGTAAGTGATGATGCGGCCGAAGGTGGTAAGCACACAAAGCCTAGAAGGAACTGGCTCTCAAGTGCAGCTATCGGAACACACCGAAAGGTGCTTGGCGACAGATTTTCAACTTGAGAGTGGTAGCCAGCCAGGCGGGTACTACAAAGTACCCTACCACCGTGCTATGGTTTCCTCACGATGTTTTCCTTCACCGAAAGCTCAAGCTCATTGTAGGATTCGAACCCGGGACCTTCATCTCGGTATCCGACGTCACTACCACTGAGCTATCATCGCCATTAAGTCAAATCAAGTCACATCGAGTCAAATCGAGTCAAATCAAGTCAAATCGAGTCAAACCGAGTCCAATCGAGTCAAACAGGGTCAAACCGAGTCAAATCGAGTCAAACCAAGTCAAATCAAGCAAATCTAGTCAAATCCAGTCAAATCGAGTCAAATCGAGTCAAACCGAGTGAAATCGAGTCAATAAGTCAAATCGAGTCAAATCCAGTCAAATTGAGTCAACCCGAGTCAAATCGAGTTAATCCGAGTCAAACCAAGTCAAATCAAGCAAATCCAGTCAAACCGAGTGAAATCAAGTGAAATTGAGTCAAAACAAGCAAATCGAGTTAAATCAAGTCAAACATTTTTTTTGGCTAGGTCCAGAGATCTTCACTACGGCTTCTCCGAATGATGTCTATCCATTGGCTTCTTAAAATTGGATCAATTGGTATTCTGTAAAAAAAGTCTTATTATTTAAGTCAGTTATTACAAAATTAAAAAAAGGTTATTCGACACGCGTGTATGTAATATTATTGGAATTGCAACATATTCACAATTTAAAATAGTATCCGCCATATTGAACTATTTAGTTATTGGTCCGATTGCTCTCAAAATTGATATTTGAGAGGCCCTTGGACCATATAACATAAATTTTTACTCAAAATTGAAAAAAAATTGCCGCCATATTGAACTATTTAGTTACTGATCCGATTGCTCTCAAAATTTATATTTATGAGACCCTTGGACCATAAAACGTGAATCCATGCTAAAAATTAAAAAAGTGTCCGCCATATTGAACTATTTACTTACTGGTCCGATTGCTCTCAAAATTGATATTTGGGAGACTCTTGCACCATATAACATAAATCTTTGCTCAAAATTGAAAAAAAGTGTCCGCCATATTGAACTATTTAGTTACTGGTCCGATTGCTCTCAAAATTGATATTTGAGAGAACCTTGGACCATATAACATACATTTTTACTCAAAATTGAAAAAAGTGGCCGACGTATTGAACTATTTAGTTACTGGTCCGATTGCTCTCAAAATTGATATTTGAGAGACCCTTGGACCATGTAACATAATTTTTTGCTCAAAATTGAAAAAAGCGGCCGCCCTACTGAACTATCTGATTGCTCTCTCAAATATGAATTTTGAAAGCAATCGGACCAATAACTAAATAGTTCAAAATGGCGGACACTTTTTCAATTTTGAGCAAAGATTTATGTTATATGGTCCAAAACTGTCCCAAATATCAATTTTGAGAGCAATCGGACCAATAAATAAATAGTTCAAAATGGCGACCATTTTTTTCAATTTTGAGTAAAAATTTATGTTATATGGTCCAAGGGTCTCTCAAATCTCAATTTTGAGAGCAATCGGACCAATAACAAAATAGTTAAATATGGCGGCCACTTTTTTGAATTTTGAGCAAAGATTCATGTTATTTGGTCCAAGAGTCTCCCAAATATCAATTTTGAGAGCAATCGGACCAATAACTAAATAGTTCAATATGGCGGACACTATTTTAAATTGTGAATATTTTGCAATTCCAATAATATTACATACACGCGTGTCGAATAACCTTATTTTTTTAATTTAGTAATATCCGACTTAAATAAAAATGTAATAAACAAAATGTGCATGGTACGCACATATACAAGTTTACATCGTACGCCTATGCAACGCGGCACTACGTAGTTCAAATGATTTTAAACAGATGGCTGTACAGTTTACTTGTATGAAGAAGTATTTTACAAAATGTTCCGGTGACCGCATCCATGGTTATATACATCACTGACTATGATGGAAAAACCGAAAACGACAAACACGTCAACTTAAAAAAAATAGGTCCGCCATCTTGAAATTCAAAATGATATTCGTAATTAGCTCGAGGAAAATCTTAAATTAATACCCATTTTGATTTTTTCATTACTGAAGCGACTACTTATCTTACATGACATAATCGTCATTAGTATTAAAAAAAAACATTCGACTTTCCACTCAAAAATTCGACTTGTCCACCGTCGCTTTTGATTTATATCAGTATCTACATACTCGTATTTAACTATTGACTGATATTACCATGGGAGTTTTGAGTTCAAAAACTGGCAGCACAGGCAACACATAAAAAATGGCGCTTACTCAAAATATTTATTTTCGAAACATTTCAATGGCTTATATTGCAGAAACTAATAGGAAATATTGTTACTTACCGATGATAGGTGAGTTTTTTCGTTGGTCTAGATCGACCCATGTGTTTTTATACACTTTTATCACACAAAACGACATTTTGAAACAATACAATTTTGGTGAATTTGGTTGTGTCCCAGTGACGACTCGACTGACACTGAAGACGGGAAAATGATTAAGCCCCTAACAGTTAGGGGCTTTTTTTATCTACGCGTAAACAGCTTCGTAGCTCCGTCTGGATATATCATTAGTCAAAGCTTATAGGTATGTAAATAGTTCGTTCATCACGGGAGTAGAGTCACGAAGATTTTTTCTCTTTCTACGATTAATTTTTTTAATGATGTACCTAACTTCAAAACGCTTTTCGGATTCCTTCCTTTACGTACTACATGAAATTGCTTCTTGCCAAATTTCATGGTTCTAGGTCAACGGGAAGTACCATAGGTTTTGATTCCCTATATACGGCCGTATCTTTTGATTGCGTCGACTAGAACTAGAAGTTTGATTTTTGTACGTCTCAGTGACATTTAGCGCACTTTGGCGCGACACCACTGCCATGTTTAAGACGCGTCGCAGGAAAGCTGGTACCATTTCTGAGTAGTGATGTCTTTACAATTACCCGCTTCTACGTCCAACGATGATTTCAATTTCACCGTCGAGTAATCCTCGAAAAGCGGGACTGGGCCTGTCCCGCGCGGGACATTTAATTTTGGGCTAAAAATCGGGACGTCCCGCCAAAATCGGGACGTCTGGCAACGCTGATGTCACCATAGTAAAAGATCATGACATTGTGGCCGAAGATCGTAAGCATAATATGAAAACTTAGCTCTTAAGGAGGGCTCTTTGAACAAAGAGGATGATAAATGATGATAGAAGATGATCCCAGGATGGATTGGAGGTACTTTTTTTATACCCCTAAGGTGTCATACAAGCGTACGGTCCGCCTGATGGAAAGCGGTTACCGTAGCCTATGGACCTTTGCAACACCAGGGGTATCACTCGTGCGTTGCCGACCCTGCAGAAATCTCTTCACACCCTTTTTGAAGAACCTCAGGCTGTACTCCATTGAGAAAACCATGGCGGGGAGCTCATTCCACAGTCTGAGCGTCCGCGGAAGGAAGCTCCGTTGAGCCCGCACAGTTCGAAACAATTCTGGTTTCCACAGAAAATGCAAGTTTATTTACATGTGTCTTCACAGAAAAGTCAGTATGTTTCTGCACGTGAGTAATTTAAACCTTAGTGAAAGTACTGGTCGAATCGTCAATACGTGGTAATCTAAGGGCGAAATACAACCATTAAGGCCACAGCACTACCCAGCAGTGAAAAATGATACTGAACCGGTAGCGGTTACCGTAGACCGTAACCCCATGGACGCTTGCAACAAACGAGGCATCACTCACGACTTACCGACCCTTCTCCCATCCCGATGATCTCTGGCTTACTCACGCGTCGTTATTTGGCTGTGGTATTCTGTAAGGTGGAGGTTCTTTACCAGTCGACTGCTCGCCGAGCGAAATAACACTGTGCTCTTCCTCTCTTCAAAATATCACCATAATTATAGTAATTATTTCATTCCCCTATGTCGTAAATCGTAATGTAACAAAACCCTAAATATCTTCCACAAAAGTGACTTTACTCAACGAATATCAAACTCTATTTACAGCAGAGCTCTCCACTCTACAAACCCATAAACCCAAACGGTAAACTTTGAGAATCACTTTGTATGTGACGTCACTATCTAGCGCAGGAAATTTGAACCATACTTTTGTCGAACCATCAAATACTGTACAATGTTGGATCACGTACATTCAGCGTTGGTACACAGCACAGTGGGGTGTTCGCTCACGTAGCATCGCAGGCGGCGTGGGTACTGTTGGGAGGCTATCGATAAAAAATATCGATAATTTTGTTATTACCTTATTGTGATACAAAATTCTTAGATTGTATACCTTTCTCATCTATACATATTTCAAGCAGCTTCTTCAAAGTTTCGAAGCAGCTTCCTTAAACGCAACGCTTTTCCATAAAATTATATAATTTTAGCTTTCCATCCCAGGGCCACCCGTGAAGACATTGTATATAAAAAACGTGTGCCAAATTTAAATTTTCGAGACCCTACGTTTGGATTAGTGCGGACATATTCTGTCAATCAGTCAGTTTCTCTGTTTACTATTTCTTTTTATATTTTGTATATTGACGGTCAATATTATAATGATGCGAGTTTGAAATATCAATATTGAAAAACAAATCAGCGAACTATAATTACCACTCCTCATTAGCGTTGTTGATCATTCAGATTGAGCTCAATATCAGCTTTCAATTGCCTGTAAACCTCGGTTTACCAGGGATTATAATTGATACTAGCTGGTTGCAGTTTGATTAAAAATAAGATACTTACATCAGGCATAAATCACGAATAAATTTCATATTTCAAATTAAATTCGGATGAAATATTACATCAAAAATAATAAGTGATGTTCGCACGAAATTTTTTTTATACTATTTAGATCTTAAATTTAATAAATAAACGTGCTAATACAACCCATCTGAATCTGCATCATATTTTTTTTACCCAAAAAAAAAACAGACTACATTTTGTGCTCTCTACCAATTAATTTACTATTTTAGTCCTACTTAGCTCTAACGTAACGTCTTTCATATGAGTATAAAAGACTGTTAAGCCCCTATTTGACTTCTCCAACTTCTTCAGACAATTAGAAAAGTATTGATTTAATTTAGGACCAACAAAAACAGTAACCCTAAGTTAGAACGACTATGCAGTAAATTCAGTCTAATTTCCCCTGAGCTACTCTGATACGTAATAGCGATGTAAAATGTAATGAATGACAGTTGTAAAGGGTTATTGGTCGTCACCGCTATGAATTCATATCAACATATGAATTTGTGAAGCATGACATAAATGTTTGGGTTGTAAAGAATCTGAAACAAGCTTGAGTTTTCCGAAGATTATATTATTTAAATCTTATTTCTAAGTAACAATCGGTATGCTCGGGTAGATCCACTTCAGTCGCTTTCCTTGAGAGCTATATAAGCTTACACACTTGCGTTTGAGAGCCAGTTCCTTCTAGGCTTTGTGTGCTTACCACCTTCGGCCACATCATTACTTACCATGCTAAAATTTTGGTCCAACTGTCCAAAAATATATACAGGTACTTATTAACAAAAACAGACCTTTACTAGCGGAGATAATAGTACTACACACCAAGGTTTATTTTTCCAAGATTGAGTTCTTAAATCTCAAT
Organism: Polyploca ridens; assembly: GCA_951394255.1. Classification (NCBI taxonomy): domain Eukaryota; kingdom Metazoa; phylum Arthropoda; class Insecta; order Lepidoptera; family Drepanidae; genus Polyploca; species Polyploca ridens. The sequence goes on from CATOBL010000451.1 coordinate 24,266, forward strand.
TTCATCATAGTATTATGATATGGTCAACACAGCCGCTTTGCAAAGTTTTAAGACAAAATGATAACGTAGAAGATCTTTATTATCTATGAAATTAATCCTAGCTATTTCTAAGGTTACATTAAATTAATTGACATAATAATATTATTAGCTTTTTATCGATATCGATTTTTATAATTTTATTATTTACATCACATCACTAAATACATTTACAGCGTGTCCCAGGGAATGCCACATATGTGTAGCATAAATTGTGCTCAAAACATTTCTAATTTTGCATAATCATAAATGCACGAAACTTTAGCTATTTCCTTATTATAGTTTAAAAAAATAGTTTCAAGTTATTGATAGAGAATTAATTTAATGAATATTATTTACAACAAATATGTACAATATACAGTGTGTATTATGTTGAAAATTTCATCGAGGCTGTCCGTCGCTGCTATCGATTACGGTTCCCAGTAGACTGGCAGAGTTTATCGCCTAGCCAAGGTAATGCGATGGCGGAAAAAGATAAAAGATATCGATAATGAAGATTTCGTTACATACCTACATATAATTAAAGCTGCGTGAAAATTACGAATACCTAACTGTCAATTAAAGTCTGTCGCTGGATAAACCTCAGATAAGATATTCCTCCGATCTATAAAAAACTGTTCTAACTTAATACCTTGGCTCGCGGTTAAAAATATAACAATGACATCAAATTTATTGTTATAATAGGACGCGCGTCCCTCGCGAGAATCAACCACAAGTTTACTTTATTGATGTATGTATGGTATGAATATGTCGATACAAATATTCTTGCTCATGGTGCGTCCACGCTACGCCAACCGAGCACGAGCCAAGCACACGTGGAACACGGATTCGCGTAGCGTGGACGGTCTTGCGAGCCTCGAACGAGCATTCGGCTCGCGCTCAACTGCGCTCCACCGATTGTCAGTTTTTTCACGAACAAAATCAAAATCAAAATCAAAAAGTCATTTATTCAGTTTAGGCCCTAGTAAGGCACTTATGAACGTTAAATTGGTACATAAAGTTGAATTTACCACCGGTTCGGAATACACTTAAACTGAGAAGACTCCGGCAAGAAACACATCGGAACACAGGGATTCGCATCGCGCTCGTGTTGTAGGCTCGTTGTACGTCCACACTTGATATCGCGAGCAACGAACGAATTCTGTTCGATCGTGGCTCGCCTTGTGCTGGGTCCGCGTAGCGTGGACGCAAATTAATATATTTTCCTATATTTTGATTATTCCTTTTATTTGGATATATTTTTTATGTATCCTGAAAATACAAAGGTAATAAATTTAATTAGTCATATTACAATAAACACATGGAATGGAACCACTTTTACGATATTTCATAATACTTAATATTTTTTTAAAGTAAACTGTTCCAGAAGTTCGAGTGAAACAGAAACCATTGTTAGTATTTTATGTACTTAAATTACATTTCAAAGCGCGATCCAAATCGGAGAGACCTTTGGAGCATCCGTTACACACTCTTCTTCACAAAAATGTGCCGTCAATCCATTTGTCAATATAAGTAGTCAGTCAAACATAGGTACTCTAATGTACACACGAGCCATAGATTTGTTGATGTGTGGTGGAAAGAACAACTATTATATTACATATTATTTTCTAATAGTTACTTATAATTTGTTATTAATTTATAACTTCCCCCTATTTGGAAATCATATTTATAACGATAGAGGTTGCCCGCGATACAGAATTATCCTAGCGCGGGGGCAATTTTTTTTGTTTTTATATCCCAGGATATTTATTTATTTTATTGACATATCCTATTATAGGTATGGGTGCTATTAATTATTGTTGTGTGTACATCAAAATAAATATATTTTCCGTTCTTTTCTTTCTTTTCCGTTCTTTTCTTTCTTTTCTTTCTTTTCTTTCTTTTCTTTCTTTTCTTTCTTTTCTTTCTTTTCTTTCTTTTCTTTCTTTTCTTTCTTTTCTTTCTTTTCTTTCTTTTCTTTCTTTTCTTTCTTTTCTTTCTTTTCTTTCTTTTCTTTCTTTTCTTTCTTTTCTTTCTTTTCTTTCTTTTCTTTCTTTTCTTTCTTTTCTTTCTTTTCTTTCTTTTCTTTCTTTCTATTATTGTTACCACTCAGTTCCATAACGATCGTTGGGATTTCATGAAATATGGTAGGTATATGGGACTATAGGTCCTGGGATAAGACCAAGCATGAAACTGCGGGGCCGACTTGTATAATAAATAGAATATTGATTAGCCCTATGCTCATGTCCTTTGGTTAGAATCAAAGATCTTGTACATACAAGATAAACAGAGCGACCTAAATCTGTAAGTGAATCGTATGTGAAAAATAAAAAAAATACCTACGTATTTACCTGTGAAACGTATAATTTTGAGAGTAACTTATTTCTATCTCAGAGTATATAAATACTACGTGTACGTTACAATCGCTTACGAAATAAGTAACAATGTCTATAACATACACTAGGTATCTTTAAAATGTCAAATCATACCAAAGAACTTGGAATGCTATGGCCTTACTCGAATCCTTTTTGACTTACGTCAATATATTCTATGCGTCTCTTTCCCACTCGCAAAGTATTCATAAGGATTGTGAAAACACTTCCACGCATCGGCTGGGAAAGCCGCATCCAGTCCGTGGATGAGGAAGGCTGGACCGGCATACACCGACTGTGCCGCTCCTTAGCTGGAACACCCGAACCTATACGTCCCTACTCGCTGCGGATGGAACCCCGAGGTACCGCGCAGCAGACCGTGCGAACATATTCGCCGAATGCCTGGAACGACAGTTCCGCCCGAACCCGACCGACGATGATGACCACGTCGCTGCAGTTCAGCGACACCTTCGAGAGTACTTCGCACAGCCGATAACTCACGAGGAGGAACCGGTGGTAATCTCGCCCGGACAGGTACGGAGAACTCTGCTTGCTACTAAGCGGAGAAGTGCCCCAGGTGTAGACAGAATCACGAACATGGCGTTGCGTCACTTTCCGCCGCGTGCTCTCGCGGCGGTTACACGCCTGTTCAACGGGATTCTGCGCCTGGGTCACTTCCCCACGCTTTGGAAAACAGGCAGAGTTCGTATGATTCCTAAGCCCGGGAAGAGCACCATAAAATCGGAGAGTTATCGGCCGATTACGTTGCTGCCGACACTCTCGAAGGTATTTGAAAAGCTGTTATTGCAACATCTCGTCCCACATATAGTTCCTAGAAGCGAACAATTCGGTTTTCGGGCCGGACACTCTACCACTTTACAGCTTACAAGAGTACTGCACTGCTTCACCAGCGCCCAAAACAAAAAGGAAGTCGCTATTGCAGTATTCTTGGATATGGAGAAGGCATTCGACCGAGTATGGCACGACGGACTGCTCTACAAGGTCTCGCAATCGACCGCTCCCCGCCGCCTATTAGCAGTCCTTGCATCTTTCTTAGATAAAAGAAACTTCTTCGTCGCAGTCGCGGACGCTGAGTCCGACGTGCGACAGATACAAGCCGGAGTACCGCAGGGGAGTTGTATTTCCCCTGTGTGTTATGCCCGTTATACCGACGACATACCAGTCGCCGGAGGGACACAGCTTGCCCTATACGCCGATGACGCGGCGTTTTACACGACGTCTATGAGCTCAAAGCACGCCGCGTCCAAGATGCAGAAAGCACTGGACGCCTTGCCTGAATGGCTCTCGGCGTGGCGATTGTCGGTTAACGTGGCAAAAACGCAAGCGTTGCACGTCACGCGCCAAATCACCGCGCTGCCTAAACTTAAAATGCAAGGACAGGAGATAGAGTGGTCGCCTACCGCGAAGTACCTCGGGGTAACCATCGACCGCCGCCTGACCATGGCAAAACACGTGAAGATCGTCGTAGCTACGGTTAGAGCTTCCCGTGCACTCCTCCGCCCCGTGCTATCCTCTCGCATTCTACCCCTACGCACTAAGCTAGGAATATATAAGAGTTATGTGAGGTCGCGCCTCACGTACGCAGCCCCGGCGTGGTACGCTCTTACCGCGCCGTATCTCAAGAAGAGTCTAGAGGCGCAACAAAATCTGTCGCTGCGCACCATCGTCGCTGCCCCTCGGTACGTGAGGAACGACGTAATCGCACGCGACCTCAAAGTCGAGAGCGTTAAAGGCTTTATCGCCCGCCTCGCCACCAATATGTTTCGGCGAGCCGACGTGTCGAGCTTCCCTCACGTGAAGGGCATAGCCCCGTTGCACACTCGACCGCCGGACGGCAAGGCATATGCACGGGAACTTATAATAAGTTCACCGTAATAACAAAGAATCCTACGACGATCACGTGATACCTGCAGATGCGTCACTCGAACGCAGGTCGCCGGCCGGGCTTTTTACACCTGGTAGGCTAGACTAGCAAATAGAGAGACGCTGCTCCCAGCTGGCCATGGTCAGCGCATATTAATATTGGTTTAATACCATACCCAGGGCCCTGCGTGTTTTTGCACGCAGCGAAAATCACGATACCACAATGGTGGGGTCACCCGACCCCGGATTTGTTTCCCCATCCCCCAGCAGGGAGATGTGAGACGACCCGATTGAGTTCCACGCATCGTTGGTCTTTTTAGCATAGCAACAAAATCCCAAATCTATGGTTAAAATAATTCGAAAAACCCTTTTCAACATAACTCATCTTTATAGCTTAGAACTATTATAAAACTAAATGAATTAATAATAATAATAATATAATAATAAATATTTATTGCCAAAAAGATTTACAATTTATACAAAAAAATATAACATAAGTACACTAGTTTTAACTGGACAGTGATTTGACACAGGTTACTGGCAAGGCCCAAACTAAGCATGACAACATGCTTGTATCTTGGGACTTAGAGTGCGATTTTATGGTTATGAATTTAACAAACAAAATAGTGAGTTTGGTGAAGAATTGACAATAAACAAACCGTAAAATAAAATAAGAAGTTATAAAAAGAGGAATGATACCTATAAAAAGTTAATATAAAAACGGCAGGAATGCAGAATCTAAGAGTATGGTTGTGTGAGGGAATGGGGTGTGAAAGGGTATGTGTGTGAGGATTTGTATGTGTGGGGGTGGGTGCGTGCGTGTGAAGCTATGTGTATGTAAGGCTATGTTTTTGTTAGAAGTATTTATGTATGAGTGAGTGTGCAGTGCAAAAATTTCATTGGCAATTTGGGTTCTAAATAGATCATCAAATCAGGTTTTCTGTTTCGTCGTAAGAAAGTGTCAAGAGCCATTCTTTGATGATTTTTCGACATCTAAAGGTTGTGGTATTTTTAATGTCACACGAGTTGCATACCTTGTTGTAAGTGTTAGGGAGAGAAAAATAGGGACTACGGACAGCCATTTGGGATGTGACCTTCGGTACTGGGACTCTGTATACTCTTCTATCCATAAACCTGTCGTAATCAGGGTGGAGCTTTATACTGGAGTGAGTAATTACAGTAGCGGACAAGACAAATAGTTGCCGTACACGTAGGACTTTGAAAGCCTTATATAAGTCGTCGGTAGGGAAGCGGAAGGGCTTTTTCAGAATAACTTTTAAGATCGCGCGCTGCGCCCGTTCCAGCTGGATCAGATAAGACTTCCCGGCGCTTCCCCATACCGGTATACAATACTGGATAATCGATTGGCAGAGGGCCAGATACACCTGCCTTAGAATATCAGGGGGAGTACAGTCTCGAAGTCTTTTTATAATGTAGATTAGGCTTCTCACTCTACCGGCCAAAGTTCTAATTTGTTCTTTGTAAATCAAGTTTTCATCTATTACCAACCCCAGATATTTGATAGAAGTAACGCGATCTATGTGGTCACATCCGCAGACTGACTGATTTGTAAAATCACAACTTGTTTGGTGAATTTTTAGAACCTGGCCGAGGGAAGGGCTGTTGACCATAGTTTTAGAGAAGGCTACATACTTTGTCTTTTTTACATTTAAGGTGAGAAGGTTCTTGTCGAGTGCATCTTGAACTAGAGACAGACCAACTTCGGCGAAATGATAGGCTTGTTCCCAAGTTTTCCCATGAAACACCAAGGCGGTGTCGTCTGCGTAAGCTATTATATCAGCATTTTTCAAGGGTAGGTTCAGGATGTCATTAATATAGAGAAGAAAAAGCGATGGGCCTAGGATGCTGCCTTGTGGGACACCGAAGTCTATGGTTGTGTGGTTACTAAAGTTACCTTGAATTTTGACACATTGCTTTCGATTCTCCAGGTAACTAGCAAACCAATTGAGAGCTGAACCTCGTATTCCAGCAAATTCTAGTCTTCTACTTTTTGATGAGCAGCCCGACCGAAATCGTATCGAAAGCTTTGGCTAGATCGATAAAAACGCCAATGCAACAATCACCATTATCGATATGAGACGCTACTGTATTAGAAAGCAGAATTGCAGCGTCCTCTGTTGATAAGCCCTTCCTAAAACCGAACTGGCGTTCTGATAAGAGTGTGTTTTTCTCTAGGAATGGAACTAATCTTTTACTGACAACCTTCTCGAGAGCTTTAGAGATTATGCTTAACAAAGCAATGGGCCTGTAGTTGTCGGGTAGGTGTTTAGGTCCACATTTGTGAATAGGAGACACCGCAGCGATCCTCCAACATTCAGGGAACGTACCTGACTCAAGGCTTATATTAAATATATGTGACAGTGGAGCTGCCAATGACTGTATTGTTTTTTTAATTAGGGAAGCTGTTATGTTATCTATACCAGGTGCACTACTACTTTTTAGGTTGGAGAAGATACTAATAATTTCGTTAGGGTCAGTGGGATACAGAAAAAAAGAATCTAATATGGAGTGGCGAGATGTGTAAGCTTTGATTAATGAAGCTTCTGTATTATTGATCTTAGCAATTATTTTATTTGCCAGCTTCTCCCCGGCCGTAGCAAAGTGTTGGTTACAACTATCCAAGGTGGCTTTGACGTTACTACAATTTTCCAAAAGCTCACAAGAGCTATCAGTATTATTAGGAGTCTGACATATGATTTTGATGGTTTTCCAGAGCGATTTAGGGTCTCCACTATTCTCTAAAATAAGATTTCGGTTGTATTCGGATTTTAATTTCTTTATGAGCCTATTGCAGAATTATAATAATCTTCACAAAATGCATACTTCATAACATTTTGTATTGCATCAAAACAACAAACAGGTCACGTGTACAGATTTATTTCACAAAAAAGCACTACAGCACGCTCGAACAATTTAATAATGCTACATTAAAATTTCAGTCGCCCGTCTGGCCGGTGGTTGAAGCGCCTACGTCATAGAGTGGAGTAAAATATTCATACCGGCAAATATGGAAAAATCTTGTACCAACGTTCAAACTGAATGGGAAACTCTAGGTTCCTAACTTATTTATGGTCTAGCACTGAACGATATTGTGCTAAGTGGTAAGCACCTTATGGAAGATATTGTGTGACTAAGAAATTCAGGTGCCAGAATCGTAAGTAGCAGTAGTGATGCATAAAATTGGATATCTCACGACTTGAACATTTTCCTCCCATGAAAACTGTAAAAAAGCATCTTCAATAATATAATATCTTTTTCCTAGTTCATCTAAACACAATACAATGCATTACATAATGCAATTAATTTGATTATCTATTAAATAAAACAGACCTACGTTGCTAATTTGAAAAGTAAAAAGCTTATCAAGTACCTAACTACAATTGCGCCGGGGCACGCAATTGTTGTCAGTGCGATTACAATGTGAATATTATGTAATGAATCTAAGCTTGTTTTGAAAAGAGTAATTGCTGAGTTTATTGCCGGCTCTTCTCAGCAAATGCAACCTTCCGAACCGGTATTAGAGTCAGACTTTTAATAAGAGCCTGCGAAGGTCTATTTGAATAAATGATTTTGAATTTGAATTTGAATTATTTTTGCACTAAACTTAAAAGCTCGGGCAAGCTTTGAAGCCAAATGAATATTTCATACTGTGATATCAGTACTGTAGTAATGTTAATCAAGAGTGGAAGGCAGTGTTGAATTGAGTTTAATCTGCAATGACGTATAATTAACGACATTATTTTTTATTTGGCTGGCACCAACGGTATGACACATTTTTAGGGTTCCGTACCTAAAACATCAATATTATTATGAATAGTTTTTAATTCATTCGAACTGTACAGCCGCATGACCTCCCCAGAAAATGACATCGCCCGAAAGTGACCTAGTAAGAAAATTACGTACTCAGAAAATGACTTATCAAGAAAGTGACCTCCTCCGCCTAAACGAGGCTGCCAAACGGGACCCTATTCATAAGACACCGCTGTCCGTCTTTCTGTCAGCGGACTGTATTTCATGAACCGTAATAGGTAGATCGTTGAAATTTACACAGAACAGAATATGTATTCTATTGCCACTATAACAACCAATAATAAAAATAAAATTAAATTAAACATACAAGAAACGATTGAGTGCCACGGGCGTTGCACCACAAGGGACGCTTGCGACACCCGGGGCATCACTCACTTGTTACCGATTTAATAGATATATTAATAATCACAACCACACAATATAATAATAAATGGATAGCTAACTAAAAAATCTTCTCAGTAGAAGGCGGATTTCCGTACCAGTGGTGTTTTCAGTTAATTTGACCTTCTGAAGCCTAAATTGAATAGGTTTTGACTTTGTTATAGACTGTATATCCGACAATGTGAGTCACCATTCTTACCTCTGAACCGGGTCCACCCTCACAATTACCATCGACATTACCACGATCATTATTAAGTTGAAAATTGCCAAGCACCTATCGGTGTGTTCCTCCCTTTGCTTTGTATGGGTCAGTAACGGCAGCCACATGCCATGAGGCACAGTCTTGCTAAAACAAAAGTAATCTTTATATTAACATAAATACCGTGAAAATATATTATTGATATCGTCAATTTTTAGATAAGGTACTAGAACACCCAAGGTCAAATGTTTGCCCACCCAGAGGAACCATCGAGTAGATGATAAAGACCCCGAGATCTCGTGTTAAGTAAGATAAGTGAGCTGATTAAAACATGAGCTTAAAAACTGTGAATTATCACGACAATCTTATCTCCGATTCAGAATGTTAGACGAGTAACACCTTTGAGTGTGTGGCCATAAAAACAGCGATAGAATACGAACAAAAATTGACATTATTTAAAAAACCTAATTTAATTCAATATTGTATTGTTTTATATACCAATAAGGTGGGAAACAAGCATACATACCACCTGGTGATAAGAAGTTACCGTAGCTTTTGAACGCTTGCAACACCAGGGCAATCACTCGCGCGTTGCCGACCCTAAAAATAGTGTCTATGTTTTGTCGATAAAACAATCTTATAGTTTTATTAAAAATGTAAAAATAAAAATTTATAGCTGTATCTAGTTAATTTAAACTGACCGTTGAATAGCGATTGAATGTTTTGAAAAAAGTTCAATAAAACATGATGCAAAAAATTATACAATTAAAATAAAATAATTATGAATAAAAACACAATACCTCAAGTACAAAAATATTACAGAAAACAAACAGCAAGAAACGTACATAAGTAGTATTATATTTATTCTTCCTGTAACCCACGATTAAAACAAGAAAGTCCTTATGAGAAAAGCAATTTTTAAATTTTTATTATAAAATGCTATAAGAAATCGCTAGGTGTAATCGCTCACTCCATAGCCAAGCAAACAAACCACGAAACTAACAGAGACACACAACAGATGCACACGCACCGACTCACGCGCACCACAGATAACATCGCGTCATTTCCACTTAGATATCTAATTGTCAGCTTTCTTAAATTGTAATTGACATATGACGGTTGTATGTTATATTATACATTTGAGAGAGGAAGTGAGATTGAGATAGATAAAATATGTTGCGTTGTTTTGTGGTTATAAAAAGATATAGAATAACGTTTGTTTTTATGTTAAAACTAGCTTCCGTCCCACCGTTTCATTCGCGTTCCCGAGGGATAAATTGTTATCCCGGGATTAAAACTAGCCTATAGCACTCGGGAATAATGTTGCTTTCTATTAGTGAAAGAATTTTCAGAATCGGATCAGTCAATCTGGAGATTACCATTCACATATTTTTTTTTTATACCACTTAGGTGGCAAACAAGCATACGGCCCGCCTGATGGTAAGCAGTTACCGTAGCCTATGGACGCTTGCAACACCAGGGGTATCAATCGCGCGTTGCCGACCCTGAAGAAACCGCTTCACACCCTTTTTGAAGAACCCCATGCTGTACTCCATTAGGAAAACCACGGCAGGGAGCTCATTTCACAGTCCGAGCGTCCGCGGAAGAAAACTCCTTTTAGCCCGCACAGTTCGAAACAATTCTGGTTCAATATGTGTGAATGTATAAACAAACATACAAAATCTGCTCTCTATCTTTATAATATTAGTATAGATAAAATTCTGGGACGTTCTTGAAATACGGTTATCTGATCTCAAACTAAACAGAGCTTGTACTACATAATGCTATAATTCTTTAAGATGTACCTCGTATATAGATATATTTGATTACAGACTCAGAACAGATGGACATGTTCATGAAACAAATTGAAAATCTGTCACATAACACAATATTGGTGTGTGCCACAAACTTAGCTGTTCACGTTGTCAAAATTGCAACTAAAGCTCTCATTTGAAACATACAACCTTAATTGTTGACAAAAAATCTAAAATGTAATAATCGATGGTGGCGCCACCCTTACCTGTACAAATTGCTTGGTGGGACTGTCTGTATTATACTACCTTACTTTGTGTTCTATGTTTTTTAACCTTCAGTAACAAAAGTGGTAACGTCTGACATCTCATAACATCAATTTAACGTTAACGCTATATTGAGCGTAAACATAACGCGTCCTTACTCTTTACCGACCGTAAACCGTAACGTAAATGGTAACGTTAACCGAAATCACGCTCGTGGAGCTAAGGTTTACGTTCAGCGTTTATGATCCTTGAAGCTATATCCTAACTATATAATATAATAAATGCGAAAGTGAGTTTGTTTGTTTGTTACGTCTTCACGCCTCAACTACTCAACGGATCATCATGAAATTTGGCATGCAGACAGCCTATAGTATGGAGAAGGACATAGGCATAGGTTTTTTATCCCGGGAACGCGGGTGAAACCGCGGAGGACAACTAGTATATATATTAGTTGTCCCCCGCGGTTTTTTTGGAGTTGTTTTTACACTATATATACAGGATGTTGTTTTGGTCGGCGACAAGCGACCCAGGAGCGGTAGTACAAAATATATATTCCCCAAAAATGGACTTAATTCCATTCAGTACTGTACTGTATTACCCAACTTATATGGCGCGTCGTGAATCTTCGTTCGCACAGAAAGGAAAGTATGGCCCCGAAGATTAACGAAAGAATGCTTAAAACTTATAATCAACCTTAGATCACGACTATAAGGTTCATATTACACTGCAGCTGTTAGTTCCGTCTCACTCGCAAGTCACGCCCCATTGCACGGCGCGCGCTAACATGGCGGCAGCTGCCGACCAATAGCGTTTCCCGCTCTTTGAAAATGTATCTTCTTCGCAGGTACATCGGTAAGCCATATTAGTTGGGTACTACTGTAAATATGTTGAGAAATACCTTATTCAATTTGAAATAAAATTACCGCACAGTATGGTTACTAGGCACATGCACAGACTAGAGCTAGGCGCAAGCCGCCATCGGCCCACCCCTTTACTCCCTCGTTCTCCCGTTGAGTATTATGTCTACACTTTAGCTTATTACATGATTTTCACAATTTTAATTTTTATTATTAAAAATAATAAAGTATATATTTTTTTTTAGCACCAGTATCATTTGTATTATCGACCCTGAGTCGCTCGTCGCTGTCCAAAACAACGACCTGTATATATAGTGTAAATATGTGAGATTATAGAAGTAACAGTATAATTCTCATTGTAAAGATAATCTTAAAGCTGAACGATTAGGAAGTAAACATGAGGAACTTATAATATTAGCTGTCCCTCGCGGAACTCGCGTTCCCAAGAGATCGTATATTTTTCTGGGATAAAAAGAATCCTGTTTGCTAATCCAGAATATATTCTATCTGTGTGGCAAATTTTATCCAAATCTGTTTAGTTGTTTATGCGTGATAGAGTAACAAACATCTTTACATCCTCACAACCATACAAACTATCACATAGTATTAGTAGCTTATCTTAAAAAGTAGGAATTTCTGGCTTCAACTGATTTTGAAGAGCAGCTCGACTGGGGATTAACATAATAATGTATTCCTGGGAGTAATGTCGCCAGAGCTCATCGGGGAGGAATACACCAGTCCTGTGTGGGAATCGAACCCACGACCTGTGTTCACATCTTACCAATCAACCACCCCGTCATAAAAAAACCACATTACCCATGCTTTCTATACTATAGATCAGTGGTTCCCAAAGTTGATTGGACCGCGACTCACCTAGCACAACGTTCCAAATTCGGGACTTGCCTATTAGTTTTCATGAAGGAAAAAGTGGCATAACTATATGAATGAAGGAATTTTCAGGGCCCACCCAATATTTCACCCATATTTAGGGAACTATTATAGATAATCGTTTATAAACAAAGAAGTGATAGTCATAATTCCGTCAATTGTGACTTTACATACGTGAAGGCTCGATTGATTCTCTCGGTGGTACCTTGGACCACCGAGAGAATCAATCGAGCCTCCACCACAGAGTCAATATAGAATACATTTAAAAATAGAATTCCAATAACAACCTTTTAAAAAATAACGTTCCATCCGTGTGAACGATAAACGAACTATCAACGGTACATCACAATATTTGACCCCATTTCTAGGGAATAGAATTCTAAAATTCAAAATGCAACCAGCCACCGGAAATGAATCCGTTGGCGGGAGTCTGTCCTGATATAGATCTGATGGAGTTCCGCGTCCGACATCCGGTCGGTTCCCGCTTTTATGGCTTCCAATTTCAAATCGGCCCGCGTTTGAATGCTTTTCTGCTAGTGTAGTTGCCATTTTTAAGGCATTTCGGAATGTTTCTGAACAGGATGTTAGGTTTTGGGAGTCAATTGAGACTCTCAATTGATTATACCGGGAGTTAAGAGTCACTTGTTTTTTTTTTGAGATGTGACTAATGTTCGTTTAATTTAAGAACGTCAAAAGTTCAGGCGTTTTGAGGCATTAAAACAATTTAATTTGGAATCTGAATCTTTGATATAATGTTTATTTTCGATTAACACAATCTATTTTTCTTTATTAGAGATAGTAAAGATTTTTAAGACAGATTATACTGTCACAGAAATATAATACTTATTATGATGTTTTTATTTGTTCACAAAATGATAATTTTTAGGGTACCCAATAAATAGAACCATATTATTAAGCCTATACTTGCCGTCCGTCCGTCCGTCACTTGTTTGGATTTTTTAATCATAAAAGGTACTGGTAACTATGGCCTTTATGATTAAGAAAATAACAAGTAAAACCCAGGTAAAACCCAAATGGGCCCCTAAAGTAGAGTGTCTAAGATATTTGTGTAGATTAGGATAAGATTTGACGCAAAGAAAACTCGGTAAAGCAACACAAAATTACGTATGAAAATAAAAAAAAAAACACCAAATCACGCCAAAAATTGTAACACTTTCGTTACTAAAGTATCGGCCGAGTTAAACGATGTACAGTCCGCGACATAAATAAGTTGGAAAGCGAAGATTTAACACCCGAGTGTTACAGAGATACGTATCAGTTGAATCTATTGCCAGGCTGAGTGTATGAACGCGCGACGTGTGGCGATGTATGTGCCCGAGTATACCTAGCCTATAGCGGGTGATATTTATGGCGGTGACTGTACTCGGTTATATACGTCGAGTTGATTAGGCGTGTGAGTGTACTTGAATGCGGAAATAAAAGTATTGTATGTCCTTTTTATTTTTTTAGATATATTAGTTATCTGGTTTCCATAGCTTTGCTTAGTTTGGGATCAGATGACCGGGTGTGAGGAATGTCCCAGGATATTTATTATTATTATTTATTTTCCTTATTAATTATCATCATCATCATCATCATCATCAGCCTATAATGTCTCACTGCTGAGTACAGGCCTCCATTCACAAATGAGGGTGAAATGGAATGGGCAAGCAATTTTTTTTATTAATACTTTTTTATAATCTTAATTTTTTTAACGAGGGTGTACTCAGATTTGAGTATGCATTGGTGTTACAGTATTATAACATTTCAAGAACCAATATTATTACCATACAAGATTTAGGCCCTGCCCATGATGCTTCATGGCCCTGCCCGACAGTGGGAATGCCAGGATACTGTTACACAATCCTAGATCAAACAAATTCATATAAATTTTTGAATAATGCATTTCTCTCCACCTCGTTCCAAACACATTAATATGTAGTAAAAATCTTCCACCTAACAACATTTAGTGCAACTAGGAGATTCAGTTTTTCTCATTAAGTAACTAATAATACTTAATGAGATCTGTCCAGAACGAAGTTTTAAAGCTTTCACAATTTCATACCATATATGAGTCATATTATCATCAATAATCCAAGACACATGTTACAGGTTGTATTTTACGATACCAAATACTTTTGCTTAAAGACCTCTCGTCAAAGTATTTCATCCACTGTTACTTATTTTTAGATAAAGGAATGCTTTTAGGATGCTGTACCTCTAAAGTTAAAAAAGGAATCCTTATAAGATCACTCTCTTCTCCCACACTCCCGTCTGTCTGTCTGTGTGTCACCACCAATTTTCTCAGGAACGGGTGGACCTGCATGTTGAAATTTATACCAGATACTGCGGTCTATATTTATAAGTGAAATTTGCTAGCATTATAATATTTAAAAGATATTTTTTTATCTTAAAATGATAAAATAAACTCCTCTTTCAAAAATAAAATAAAATTCTCACAAAACCCACTAAAGATACTTCATCTAAGTAACTGTACGAATATCTTTTGTCCATGTGGGGAGTGAATAACATCACTATAGGACACTAAGTGCTTCACTACTAAGCTTAGCTTGAAAGAAATTAGATTACGGGGAGGCTGCTAGGCTTTCACACAGGGTGGGATGTGTCGAACTAAATAGAGGGATACTCGGTACAAGGGTTGAAGCATTTCGTTGGATAGATGGCCATTAAAATAATATGAACATTGTAGATTTTCTTTTATCGTATAAATTTTTGTAACGCGTTACAAAAAGGTAAAGGTAATTCGTAGGTAAAAAAAGTAATTCTAATTAGTCCGTCAGTTAGATTATAAAAAAATATTGGACACGTATTTTTTTGCTTTAACAAATCATTAAAATTTCCAAAGATAAAGCGAGTCGAAGTCCGGATGTTGGGGCTTGTGATGTCACTTTGAAGTAAAAAGTGTACTCTAACGTGACGTCACGCGGAACTACAACACACGATATTCGTTTTTTTTTTGTTTAATTGACAAATGAATAATGTAAAAGACGGATTTAACAGAATTTTTTAGTCATCTAGCCCATTCTTTTCGTGGGAAAATAATTTGACACGATATTGTTGACTAGGTGGTTGGCTTGGTATTTGAAGAAAGAACCCACCCATGCTGTACCTTCATCATCATCATTGTCATCAGACCACAATGTCCCACTGCTGAGCACGGCCTTTCACAAATGAGTTTGAAAGGGAATGGGCAGATACTCCACCACGTATGCCGACTGCGGATCGGTGGAGGTAGGCTAGTGGTCAACCTACTGTTGGAGATTTCAAGCTGCCTAGGAGGCCTCCAACTAACTTAACCACTATCACAATTGATGGCCGGGACCAAGGGCTTTACTTGTCTTCCGAAGAACGGGGCACGCATGTACGTTAACCACGCTATATTTTTTTTTATGTTTACATATTATTTTTATTCGTAGCAAATATTACATCAGTGTGTACAGCATAGTTTTAAACAGAGCGGCAAGATGGTACAGTACCAACTGATATGGCGCGTCGTGAATCTTCGTTCGCATAGAAAATAAAGTATGGCCCCGAAGATTAACGAAATAATGCTTAAAACTTACAATCAACCTTAGATCACTACTATAACGTTCATAATACACTGCAGCTGGTAGTGCCACCGTCGAGTATCTCCTTCTCTATCTATAAGTCCTGAAACCCATAGACCGCCATATAGTCCAAAAGCTAAATTTGATTCAGTTCTCTAAAACCAGAAATAAGTTATTGAAGGAAAGTACCGATATTTTCTTTGAAATTCCAGTCACATAGCTCCACGAGATATCGAGTATTATGAAGTTATAATAGACAAAGATTAAGGGCAATATGCCAAGAAAACTGAGCTCCGAACTGTTTCTATCTACTATCTGTTTTTTTTTATCAGCTGGATCAAAATTTGTGTAGGAAAAATGAAGGCGACATGTAGTCCCAAATCCTGCTTGTCTAAACCGTGTTTTGTCTACTTTTTTGGTCTGTAGCCTTAGTATTTTTTCTAAAGTATTTTTTATAAAGTGTTAAAAAACTTGTTTTTTTTTGCTTTATTCACAACTAACTCCCCGCGGTTTCACCCGCGTTCCCGGGATAAAAATCCAATATATAATATGCCAATAGCCTATGTCCTTCTCCATACCATAGGCTATCGGCATGCC
This sequence comes from Polyploca ridens, assembly GCA_951394255.1. Taxonomy (NCBI): domain Eukaryota; kingdom Metazoa; phylum Arthropoda; class Insecta; order Lepidoptera; family Drepanidae; genus Polyploca; species Polyploca ridens. The sequence goes on from CATOBL010000451.1 coordinate 40,877, forward strand.
AAATTTCATGATGATCCGTTGAGTAGTTGAGGCGTGAAGGCGTAACGAACAAACAAACAAACTCACTTTCGCTTTATAATATTAGTTATGATTTTATTTACAACAAATATACAGTACAAATTACAGTTCATAATAATATGTAGAAAATTTCCTCAAGTCTGCCGCTGCTTCCGAGTGACGGCAAGGCTTCCAGCACATATTCTTGTATATTGGCGGCAATAAATCAAACAATATTAGTAGAAAAAATAATTTTAACAAAGCTTGGAAATCTTTAAAGAAAAAATATCTACAAAATTCCTTAAAATCTGCATCACATCACATTTTCAGGAGACACCCCATTGTCCACACGAAGGAAAAATACCTATACCGCTGGCGCTGTCCATCTGAGATATACCGCTATGGCGAAATATCGAAAATAATTGGTTTCCATAAACGATGACACTCTTGACTTATTGGCTACTCCCATCGGCCTTTGTTAGGTTTAAGAATGTTTAGGGATTAAAAAAAGAAATGGGATTGATTTCGTGGCAAATTATGTTTTGAATGAATTCGTATTTTTTATTTTTCTATCAGATTTTGTAATTGGTAGGAATTGTTATTTAAATCGTCTTTGTTTATAAATATTTGTAAGAAAATTCCTAATAAGTTGTGTTCCTGTGCGTGAGTAAGGTCGCCAGAGCTCATAGGGGAGGGGGGAAAGGTCGGTAATGCGTGAGCGATACTTCTTGGTTTGCAAGCGTCCATATGGCTACGGTAACCGCTTACCATCAGGCGGCCGTACGCTTGTTTAACGATTTAGTAGTATAAAAAAAAATAACAAACCTTCAAGGATGTTAAGCGAGGAACGGCAACACGTGAGTGCTATCCTAGCAAGTGTCTATAAGCTACGGTAACCGCTTACCACCAGGTGGGCCGAATGGTTGTTTGCTAACTTGTAGAATAAAAAATATATCATTCTTTAATTCACGCTCTATATTTCGTACTTCAGCGGTTCTCAAACTATTTTGGCGAGGGACCCCTTTTAGAAAGCGAAATATTTTATGGAGCCATAAAATAATCAAAGAATAATTTATGTGTAGGTATTCTTCATTTTTATTAATATATTATATTAAATATAGGTTATAAAAATTAATAAAATTATTGGAGTAATTAAATTAAATATTTCGAATTATTTATTTATAGTTGCATTTACTTTCTGTCTTCCGAAAGAATGTTGGATTTTGGCCAGTAATATCGCGAAGGCTTTGCGGAGCTGAGTATGGCTGTCCAACTTAATTCACGCTCTATATATTTATATATTTGATTTCTACCAAATAATATGGATGACTCTTTAACAACTTCGCACGTTTTTTTTTCTTCAATGGCGTCACACGGCTTGTGTATTTTGCCAATTTCCAGTAATATTGTAAGTTCTAGTCACATTGAATCACTTTCACATAGTCCTCAGTCAGTCACCGTCCATAATAGTCATGTTTTAGTACAATGGTGGTCATTGTACTAACACTTTTCACGGACTTCTTGAGACAACTTGAAAAGCCACGATAAACATAATTCATTTCATTTCACTTCACTGGTGCACATGTATTGATCTTTATTGGATAAAATACCACCGATAATCTATCTATATATATAAAAATGAAACCCGTTTTCCGTTGTCACGACATAACATGAAAACGGCTTGACCGATTTGGCTTATTTTTTTTTTTGTAGTTTTCTAATACTCTGTACAAGGTTCTTACGGAAACAAATATTAAGAAAATCTCTCAGAAAGATTGAAAAATATACATTTAATTTTGCATATTTTAAAACACGCGCGTAACGAATGTCAACGTCATTCAATTTAAAACATGATTTGACATTCGACTTCTAGGCGAAACGAAGTTCGCCGGGTCCGCTAGTATGCAATAAAACTCAAAATACACGAATTTATGAAAATAAAAATGAACACGCAACGTCACTCTGCAAGTGCCTGCCAAAAAAGTCAACTTCGCACGTTTATGACGTAATTCTTTTTTTAAAAATAAATTAATGGCTTGATAACAGCAGTACATAAATTGAATACTGTTCCTGTTTATTGCAGGATCGCGGTATTGTTTGTATTAAGGCTGGTTCACACGAGCAGTTCACCGCGGGAATTACGAGTATGTCGAATGGTGTAAACTATGCATGTACATAATGCATGAGAGTTGCAAACAGCTCGAAGACTGATGCCGTGTTTTCAAATTCTCTGTCGGAAGGTGCATTCTGTGAAAATAAATTTTATCGAAAAAAAAAAAATAAGTTTTAATATTATTATTAGCTTTTTTTTGTAAAATCCCACCGCTTTATATGTCTGTGAGGATGTATCTATGGATGTTTTTTACTCTTTCACGCAAAAATTACTGAATCTAGAATATATTCTAATAATAATTCATAATATAATTTTTATCACGAGAAAATATTAATTCCCTCGGGAACACGGCTGAAACCGTGGGAAGAAAACTAGTATAATATAATATCCTATTTACTAATTTATTATAGGTAACTTAGTTACAGCGTCAAGTAAAAATATATTCGGCGTAAACACACGCGTGTAAATCACGCTTTTTATTTGTGTTTAATTTATTATCTGCAGTGTTTTCCGTGACTTGTTAACGGTGTTTTCATGATGAATGAAAAATATAAACGAACATTTATTAGCGACTCATCGGTTTTTGTTTTTTAATTATTTATTTATGGGTGGTGTTTGTTTACGCCAATTAGGCTTTTAATCTGTATAGTTACATACAATACATACATAAAAATGTATGAATGTATTTAAGAGGACTCAATTCGTCATACTTTTCATACAAAACCTCTGTACTTATTATGGCGTTGTTAAACATATGTGGCGGCACGTCACTAGTGGACAAATCACATGCGCACATCACTACAGTAGTCATTGGCAACAAGAAAAACGTGCTAGATATTTGCGTTAAACATTTTCATTTTATTTCTGTAAATATTCAATATTTACAGAAATAAAATACCTTTTACCTTTCTACCTTCTCCTATTATTTACGTAACCGTTCCCCACATACTGGTGACCACGAGGTTTGAGCAGAATGCCCAATAAAGATGCAAAGAAAGTGGATGACGGGGAACAAGATACCGTGACATCGGCTTCCGGAATATCTGTAAACCGTGTGGCCGTGAAGCTACCACCTTTCTGGCCGGATGACCCAGATGTTTGGTTTAGACAGGCTGACGCGCAGTTCCTAATATCCGGAATTAAAGAAGATGCCACAAAATTCTACTACGTCGTCGCCCACCTGGAGCAAAGGTATATTAAGGAGGTTAAAGATATTGTTATGAATCCACCAGCATCAGATAAATATGAAAAATTAAAACTCGAATTATCTAAGCGATTGTCATTATCTCGTCAACATCAAATTACGCAACTGCTTTCTCACGAAGAATTAGGAGATAGAAAGCCGTCACAATTTTTACGGCATTTAAAAACTCTTGCAGCTGATGGAGTTACCAGTGAATTTTTACGTAGTCATTGAGAGACACGGGGAAGCAATTGCCGTTTCCCTCGATATATCTAAGGCTTTCGATAGGGTCTGGCACACCAGCCTTCTAAGCAAGCTTCCTTCATATGGAATTCCTGATGGCCTGTGCGCTTGGATTTCCGATTTCCTGAGTGAACGGTCTATACGAGTGGTCATAGACGGGTGCTCGTCGGACCTCTTGGCAATCAATGCCGGAGTTCCTCAGGGATCAGTTCTCTCTGCAACCTTATTTCTGCTGCATATCAACGATCTGCTAAAACCCGGTATCTTTGGGTACGCAGACGACAGCACTGTTGCAGAGAGATACGTTTCCAGCGCGCGAGCCACTAGTGACGAGATCCAATTGTTTCGGGAGGCCATGGTAGAGCGTTTGAACGTGACCTTGCAGGCAGTCTCTGATTGGGGCAAAGCCAATCTGGTCACATTTAACGCCACCAAGACACAGGCGTGTCTTTTCACCGCCAAACGGAGTCCTTACAACCAGGCTCCTACTTTCCAAAATATATCCTTGCCAATATGCGATCGCCTTGATCTCCTAGGCATAACATTAACAGCCAAAATAAACTTTGGCTGTTCTATTGAGTCGAAGGCAGAAACGGCTGCCAGAAAGCTGGGTATCCTCTCTAAGGTCAAGCGGTACTTCACGCCTGGGCAGTTGCTCCAACTATATAAAGCACAAGTCCGGTCGTGCATGGAGTACTGCTGCCATCTTTGGGATGGATCAGCTAAGTACCAGCTTGAGGCCCTCGACTCAATAGATCGCCGAGCCAGGAGACTAATTGGAGATGAGTCTTTAATTAAGGCGAAACTCACGAGCCTTGACCATCGAAGAAAGGTTGCTTGCTTATCGGTTTTCTACGGGATATATTTTGGAGAGTGTGCGCAGGAATTGTTCAACCTTATTCCACCATCCCCATTTTTACACCGAACCACAAGACGCCGGGAAAATTTTCACCCGTACGTTGTTGACATACCGAATATACGGACACAGCGTTTTGCATCCTCATTTTTAATGCGTACAGCAAGGGAGTGGAACTTGCTTCCGGCGTCTGTGTTCCCTGACGCTTACAATCTAGGTACTTTCAAGGCCAGAGTGAATAGGTTTCTTCTGGGTAAGCGTGTTTCATCTTAGGCTTCGTCATCGCCCCTTATGGGCGGGTCAGTGGCCAAACGCAAGCCCATCTAATTTAAAAAAAAAAAAAAAAAAGTAGTTTATGGTCGAATCGGCTACCACCTCACGTACAAGCAATTATTGCGTCGCAGGCCTCTGCAAGCCTAGAGGAAGTCGCGGACCTAGCTGATAAAATATGCGAAGTAACACCAACTCCTTTCCATCAGGTTGCTAGTACAAGCGCCTCCGTTAACAACTATGATGATTTGTTGAAGCGTATTGACGACATGGTAACCGCACGCATTCAAACCGAACTGAGGCAGCAGATAGCGCAGCTAACGGTTGATAATCGTGGTCGATCCTATTCTCGCCGTGGAAATAGTAGATCAAGCAGTCGAAGTAGGAGTCGCAGCCGTAATAGAGTTCCTGGTATGTGTTGGTACCACAATATTTTTGGTGATAAAGCTAAGAAATGCACATCTCCATGCAACTACGACTCGGGAAACCACAAAGGCAGTTCGTAGAAGCGGCGAACGACTGTCATAATGCTACCAGCCGCCTTTTTATCACAGACAAGAAGTCTAAGGTGCAGTATTTAATAGATACCGGTTCTGACCTTTGTGTACTACCGCATCGATTCCTGCGTGAGCGTAGGGAGCCAACGGATTACAATGTTACCGCTGCAAATGGTAGTATAATTCATACTTTCGGTACTATAACGATACACCTAGACCTGGGACTGCGGCGTGATTTTGTCTGGAACTTCGTAGTGGCGGATGTGGAAAGACCTATCATTGGAGCTGACTTTATTGCTCACTATGGTTTACTCGTAGACTGCAAGAACGGCAGACTGCTGGATAGCATCACAACATTATTTGCACCTGTCATATTGAAAGTGTGCAACCAGGCTAGCGTCAAAGCAATATCAGGTAATACCGAATACCATAAGTTATTGGCAAAATATCCTGACTTGACCAAGCCCTCAGGAATATTTCGTGAAGTCAAGCACTCAACTGTACACTTCATTCGTACGACCCCTGGTCAGCCTATTTTTTGCAGACCGCGACGCCTTGCCCCTGATCGCCTCAAGATCGCCAAAGAACAGTTTGGTGACATGGTTCGAGATGGCACAGCACGCCCATCAGACTCACCGTGGGCATCAGCACTGCATTTGGCACCGAAAGGAAATGGCTGGAGACCATGCGGGGATTATCGTGCCCTTAACGCGCGCACTATACCAGACAGGTACCCTATTCCTCATATTGAAGATTATTCGCAAAGGTTAGCTGGCTGCAGCGTATATTCTAAAATTGACCTGGTGAAGGCTTATCACCAAGTTCCCGTAGCTCCAGAGGATATATCTAAGACCGCGATCACCACACCATTTGGCTTGTTTGAGTTCCCATACATGTCATTCGGATTAAGAAACGCAGCTCAGACTTTCCAACGATTTTTAGATGAAGTTCTTCGAGGCTTTGATAACTGTTTTTCGTACATCGATGATATCCTGGTATTTTCCAGAAGTAGGAGCGAGCACCTGGAACACCTGGAATCAATTTTCAAACGACTACAGGCTTATGGACTTGTCATCAACGAAGGAAAGTGCGAATTTGGTCGAAGCGAGGTAACATTCCTTGGTTATAATATATCACAGCACGGCACAAGACCTTTAGAGGATAAAATAAAAATAATAAAAGATTTCCCGCCTCCCAAGACAGTAAACGGTTTACGCAGATTTCTTGGGATGCTTAACTTTTACCGCCGGTTTATCCCACACGCCGCTGTTGATCAAGCACCACTGCATGACATGCTATCTGGACCCAAAGTCAAAGGTTCACAACCACTTACCTGGACATCAGAATTGTTAGAAGTCTTTGACAGCTGTAAGAGAAGTATCATTCGATGTACCCTTTTAGCTCACCCTGTGATGAACGCACCGCTCGCCCTCGTAACTGATGCATCAAATTCAGCCTTGGGCGCAGTTCTCCAACAGTTGGTTGCTTCGGAATGGCAACCTCTGGCATTTTTCTCAAAGAAACTTAATAAATCCCAGCAGTTATACAGCGCCTATGATAGAGAGTTGCTTGCCATCTATGAAAGCGTCAAGCATTTTCGCTACATGATCGAAGGTAGACATTTTGTAATATATACTGATCATAAACCTATCACTTACGCTTTCCAGCAGAATAAGCAAAAATGTTCGCCGAGGCAATTCAACCATCTCGATTTTGTGTCACAATTTACGACAGATATCAGGCATATTTCAGGGAAATGCAATGTAACTGCTGACACATTATCACGCATTGAAGCTGTATCATCACCACCAGATTTAGAAAAGTTAGCTCAATCACAGAAAAATGACATTGAACTTCAGGAACTTCTTTCGAAAAACTCATCATCATTACGACTACAACAAGTACCAGTACCCGGCACTAACGTCACTTTGTACTGCGATGTATCGCTGTCGAGGCCTCGTCCTTTCATAACCAAGGAGTTGCGTCGTCAGATTTTTAATTCAGTACATACAATGAGTCACCCTGGAGCTAAGTCAACAATAAAACAGGTAACTGACAGATTTATTTGGCCCTCAGTAAGGAAAGATTGCCGTGCCTGGGTTCAAAACTGCGAAGCCTGTCAAAAATCAAAAGTACAACGTCATACGTCATCTCCTCTTGGCAATTTCAAACTACCTGAAGCACGATTTGATCACGTACATATCGATCTCATCGGCCCTCTTCCCATTTCTCGAGAATTCAAATATTGTTTGACAGCGGTTGATAGATATACACGTTGGCCAGAAGTACAACCGTTACGAGACATAACAGCTGAGACGGTTGCAAAAGCTTTCTATGAAATATGGATTTCACGCTTTGGTTGTCCGCAGACTCTAACTACAGACCAGGGACGTCAATTCACCTCTAATCTTTTTAAAGCGCTTACTCATTTATGCGGAATCCAGCTGCGCCACACGACTGCATATCATCCGCAAGCCAACGGCATGGTGGAAAGGTTTCACCGCACTTTGAAGGCTGCATTGATGGCCCACGATGAACAGAGTTGGACGGACGTGCTACCTGTGGTTCTGCTTGGCATCAGGACAGCATGGAAGGAAGATCTTCAGTGTTCGGCTGCTGAGATGGTGTACGGTGAGCCTCTGCGGATTCCTGGTGAATTTTTCCATGCGACAAAATCTAACCAGCTCACACCACCCGATTTCGTCTCACACCTAAGGCAACATATGTCTCAACTGAGACCTCAATCTGCAGCACGACATTCTGAGAGAACAGTATTTGTGCATGATGATTTAAAAACCTGCAAGTACATTTTCCTAAGGAAAGACGGTGTCCACAGGGCTTTAGAAGCACCTTATTCGGTTCCAGTTTCAGTCGATCGAGTGAAACCTGCTTTTATCCTGGCTGGTGCAGAGAAAGAAGACTGCCAGCAAACAACACGAGCTGGTCGCAAAATAAGATTCCCAACTTAATTTATTTTTTCTCAGGTTTTCAAATCTCCGAAGGGGGTGATGTGGCGGCACGTCACTAGTGGACAAATCACATGCGCACATCACTACAGTAGTCATTGGCAACAAGAAAAACGTGCTAGATATTTGCGTTAAACATTTTCATTTTATTTCTGTAAATATTCAATATACATACCTTTTACCTTTCTACCTTCTCCTATTATTTACGTAACCGTTCCCCACACATATTTCGTTAGATGTTTTGAACAAATTAGTATCTTGTGCGCTATATCTAGCCGTGTATCTAGGCGTAATTTAAAAAAACTGTGAAACAAATTCAGTCAAAGCCTCCGAAAAACAGCGTTTTTGCCTGAACTTTGGCCATATCTAATGTACCTATAAATTGTAAAAGTAAAGAAAACATTTAGCTACCAGGCTTGCAAATGTATTAGAGATTCTAAATAACTAACTTTTTTTTCACAAACTTGTAAGATTTTTTCATAAGAAGTATACTCCTGGAACAAGTTTTATGAATGCGAAATCATGAATGACGACCTAGCGAAGCGGCCGCGAGTGATCAGCGGAATTTACCGACTGATAACCGACGGCCCTGATGCTGTCTCTCTTTTTTCGCAGCCAAACATTACGTTGGATGAAACAACAAGCTTTTAGACTATGCTTGCGTTGAAGTTGCGCCGGCCACAGAGGGCCACCCTAAGTGTATTTATTTCATAAACTATTTATTGAAGATCAAATTCTGAGAAGTAATTTTAAATGAAGAACTAGTGAAATCGTAAAATTTTAGAGAAAATTATATTTCATTTTTCATATTTTTTAAAACTTAGTCTAATTTCTATACATTGTAAATTAATTATCTAAACTATACATTTTTAATTTTCATTAAAATCGGCCTTTAGGATTTATCCATCGATGCCTACTATGGAAAATACACCTATATATTATTGCATAAATTTTCTATGTCTAAGCTATCGATGGAATATTTGAAAAAAGAACATACCTTGAATCGAGTATACAATATGGGAATAAACAATATGGCGGACGCACGTGATTTACGCGCCATTCGGATATTGTTGAAATTCGCGGCGATAGCGCTTTTGTTTCGCCGTCTGCCTTCTTATCGCCTGTTAGGGATGCTATATAATATTATATACTCGATATCTTTACACATTTTAAAATAATAGAATCTCGTACCTTAAGGTAGTCAAACCTAGCTATTTGAAATAAAAGTATTAATATCGTTTTTAGAAACCCTTATAGATTCGTCAAGTCTGTCTGTCTGTCTCTCTGTCCTTCCGTATGTCACAGCCACTTTTTTCCGAAACTATAAGAACTATACTGTTGAAAATTGGTAAGTAGATGTATTGTGTGAACCGTATTAAGATTTACACAAAAAAAGAAAAAAAAAATGGGGTTTCCCCATACTTAGAACTGAAACTCAAAAATGTTTTTTTCATCAAACCCATACTTGAGTTGTATCTATGGATAGGTTTTCAAAAATGATATTGACGTTGGTTTCAACAAGATCTAGTAAGATCTTTTATTCAATATTTTTGGCATTTTTCATAGCAAAGTTATTACACGGAACACGGTCAAGTGCGAGTCGGACTCGCACTTGGCCGGTTTTTTTGTCCACTGGTCCATACAGTATTCATCTTAATTTTTATTTTAGCTATAGTATTTTATTTTACCTCGTTAATATAAACTTTCTCTTAAATTACGTGCAGTAAGCGCCAGATATGACTGCGCGTGGCTTAAATCAGAACTAATCGTCCGACACTTATGGTGAATATTTGTACAAACATCGAACTTTTCTTAGCAAGCAGTGCCTTCATTTATGTGCAGACATATCTGGCGCGCATAGTTTTGGACTTACAGAGACAGCAATATCGACATCGATACAATACTCACATCACTAACAAAGGACAAACTGCCCTTATCCATGGTACCGCAAAAGGCAAAAATATTAAACGCATTCCGATGCAGTATCGCAGCGGGATATTTATGGGGTTCACATCTATAATCTATTTACGATCTATGGCTATTGTATGTTTATGAAATAATATTGGACTTTTTGGCGTAAACGGAACTAGGTGATTTCACATACGATAAAATTCTAGTATTTAAAAGTTTGTCGGTTAAGGGTATAACTTATGAGGATCTACTACAGCGTTGCCAGACGTCCCGATTTTTAGCCTAAATATAAATGTCCCAAGTGGAACAGGCTCAGTCCCGCTTTTTGAGGATAACTCGTTACATTAGTAAAAAAAATAAAAAAAACGATTATGTAATATAACATAATCGAAAAAAGGGCAAAAACCATTGAATTATTACACAGCAAAAACCTTCGAGGCTCGATTTCCTATTTACATACCTACTAGCAGCGAAACCCGGCGTTGCTCGGGTTAAAATACATCGAATGTTTAATGGTATAAAAAATATATAAGGATACATTTTTTAACATAGATATTATAGATTTCTATTTTCGATATTGAGAGACTTTCCAGAACATTCAAATAGTTTGTTCTTTTTCACTTGTGAAAATCACTTGAATTTTTTTGTAACTGTTTTTCTTGATTCCAATTGATCTTTACTCGACTACAATCACGATTGAACTGACGAAAAGTCACTGAATATCGGTTTATATATACCATCAGACACCGAAATTTCCAGTACCAGATCACTCTAGAATATTTAGATGTATATCACTTCGCTTTGGTTCTTATAGATCAATAATAACACTCGTACACATTTTGGAACTTACCAGATCAATCCAAAAATGTTTAGAACTTTCTCGAACATTTTAAATAAAATAAATAAATAAATATCCTGGGACATTCCTCACACACGGTCATCTGATCCCAAACTAAGCAAAGCTTGTACTATGGAAACCAGATAACTGATATAATACATATACCTACTACTTTTTGTTTGTAAATACATACTTAATATACATAATTACACCCAGACTCAGGACATACAGACATGTTCATGCACACTAATGCATGTCCTGTGTGGGAATCGAACCCACGACCTGCGGCGCTATAGGTTAAGACGCCACGTCTTAACCAACTGCGCCAACTGGCCCGCCCGTTTTAAATCGCTTATAATAAATTGCACTCATTTTTGAATTTTCTAGATCATTTTAGAACTTTCTCGAACATTCTAAATCAATCATAATAAATTTCACTCATTTTGGAACTTTCTAGATCTTTCTAGAACATTCTAAATCGATCATAATCAATTGCACTCATTTTGGAACATTCCAGATCATTAGGGACATTTCTAGAACGTTCTCGAACAATCTAACTCGATAATGACAGTTTTGGACATTTTGGAACTTTCTAGATGAAGCCAGAAAATTTGTAGAACTTTCTCAAACATTCTATATCGATTATAATAGTTTGAATAAATTCTAGAATTTTCTAGATCCTTCCAGATATTTACACATTTTGGAACTTTCTAGACTATTCCAGAAATGTTGAGATCTTTTCAGAAGTCCTCATGCGTCATTTTAGATTTTTCTAGATCATTCTAGAACTTTCTCGAACATTTTAAATCGCTTATTGTACTCATTTTAGAATTTTCTAGAACTTTCTCGAACTCAAAATATTTCACTCATTTTGTAACTTTCTAGATCATTCAAAAAAAATCTAGAATCTTCTCGAACATTCTAAATTCATCATAATAAATTGCACTCATTTTGGAACTTTCGAACGATTATAATAGTTTGCATTCATCCTAGAATTTTCTGGATCATTCCAGATATTTCTAGAACGTCTACAACATTCCAGATCAATTATAACCGTTTCACTCATTTTGGAACTTTCTAGAAATTTCTAGAACTTTCTCGAAAATTCTAAATCGATCATAATCAGTTGCACTCATTTTGGAACTTTCCAGATCATTCGGAAAATTTCTAGAACTTTCTCGAACATAATAAATTGCACTCATCTTGGAACTTTCCAGATCATTCTGGAAATTTCTAGAACGTTCTCGAACATTCTAACTCGATAATAACAGTTTTTGACATTTTGGAACTTTCCATTCCAGAAATTTTGAGATCTTTTCAGAAGTCCTCATGCGTTAGAAAAGGACAGTAATATATGTTTTAACATTTTCGCCACCCACAACCACCCCCTTCCACCCACCGCGACCAAACTCCCTTACTACCTGGAGACCAAGGGGTATTTACCACCCCAACGGGAAGTTGATTGGGGTTGGTGGTGATAGAGAAAACTGCGTATTTACGTACCCACAAAAGCATTTAATATATATTATTAGATTTACATACCTACAAGATTCTTCGGAACCCTATAGGAAGCGCGAGTCCGACTCGCACTTGGCCGGTTTTTTTTAGTATGTCCCGCTTTCGGCGATAGAATCCTGCTTTTTTTACTCAAGAGGTTACAAAATCCCGCTTTGCCCGAAAAAATATCTCGCAACGCTGATCTACTATGATATCTTTATATATACTTTAAGAGAGGTAGAGCGTAGCGTTTATTTGCCGCCAGAATACCGCAGCCAAATAATTTTATGTTGTTTATAACTTTACGTTCATAAAATTGCATTTTTTTCGATTACTGAACATCATAGAATATGTGATTGTTCAGAGAAATAATAACTAAACTATTGAAGAAAAAGTTTTGATTTTTGACTACGTGCTGGAAACCACCGATCAAAGTCTGTTGCCAAAAAGACGATTGATGACTTGGTGAGCTAAAGTAAGGCTAGTGCCTTGTTATGCTTTTTGCCGGAATCTTTTTGTTTAATTTGTATTATGAATAGGGTGAAAGGATCAGTTATTACGTTCTTAAGTACCACGTCTAATCTTAATAAATGAGTTTGAGTTCCTAGGTTTGAACCAGTGGGCGTAAGAAAACAGCCAATGTAGAAAGGGGAGACAATGTATGCAATAAAATAATAATAAAAGTGACAATGGATCCAAAGACAAGTGAGCTTGCATAAATCATATTTGCAAGTTCCACAGATCATATAAACAAATCACAGAACTGTCACAACATATAACTAAATAAAAAATACACAAAAAAAATTACCTGAAAAAATCTAGTCGTTTCATCTATACTGAACCGAATGTAACATCCAGTCACGGTTAGTTATTCCCGGTGTTTTTTTATTCATACAACACGGACTGAGGCTATCCCGTACAAAGCCATATGAGAGGTTAAAAAAACCATCGCCATTGTTTCGGCCAGTTTTTGATAGGCTCGTGACGTCAGAGACGTGGATATGAGTTTCGCGTTTCGCATGAATTCTGGTAGGGAAATGAAGTTTTTGATAGATTTATAAATGGGTTTTTAAAAGGTAAGAATTAAGAGTGCGTATAAAGCAAAATAACAATCTTAGAATTGAAATTTACCCAAGTGAATAGTATTTAAATGAAAAAATATTTTTATATCGGTATGTTCATTATATACGCGAGGGTTCTGTCTGACCAAAAACATAATGGAATGAAATTTCCTCGATAGAAAAAAATCACAAAGCTACCTCTAATAATAATGAATTTGCGGTTTTATTCGTTCATGGTGTATCTAATTAAGACAAAAATGCGATAAATAATATCACTAACAAATGACCTAGGGCTGCTACTAACGATTTTTTTAAATATTCTATACTTTACGAGTTATTTAGATAAAAAGCGCTTAGTTCATTTTTGTTTCGCGAAACACGCTATCTCCATCTCATCTGCACGCGAAGATTAGACATAAGTTTGTTTCATCTGACATTGCCATATTTTTCTGGCTTGGTACGCAGTCTTAATAGCAGTTTGGAATTTGACATTTAAAAGTAATTCATTTTTTGGTAAAAAATAAATTGAACGATCATTTTGGAAAATACCTGGCACCAATTTACCTGTAGTCATATATTTTTCTCTTTCCAAAAATTTTTAGTTTGTTTTCATATTCGCTTAATTTCGGCGTTTTTTGTTTATCAACTGATTATTTTAACGTATGTATAGTTAAAACAAAGTAAAATATCATACATTCTTATCAGCAACTCCAGCAACAGCAATATTACAGTTCCGACTTTATCGTCTTGTAATTTTAGTAAGAGACAGTATCTATCGTCAACACGCGACTATCTCCTTAGATATATTGATCTGGTAGACAATATGTTGAGACATTTTCTATCTCGTGTGCGACAAGACGAAATGACTTGTGAAGTATCGATACACGCACAACACTATAATATTTATGCAAAATTTTAATTATTTATTTGCATTAGAAAAAATGAAACGTGGAGAAATAAATTGATATCAGATATTTCAGGTTCAGATCAGATTAAAGTGTTGTCAATTCATGATATCTGTAAAAATAGCGTTTTTTTAAATAGTTTAACACTGAGACCCATTTAAACTTAAAAAAAATAACATCTCCAAGATCCCTTTGCTGCCATTATCGGTACTCAAAGTATATTCGAATATACTTCGATATATAAGAAAAAACTTTAAAAATACAGTTTGGTATATCTTTAAAACCAGTTTTTCTTTCCATGTCCATACTTGTTACTAATAATAAAAAAAAAAAACAATTATTCTTGTATGGTATCCAAATTAAATTAAAGCTAACTTTTGAATGGCTAAACAAGCGATTCCTGTTAATTTGATTTTAGATTTATCAAAAGAATAATTTGTAAACGTTCCTAATCACTAAAGACGTTATTTAATTCATACCCTACAGTGTCAATGCCTCAATCCATTACACCAGACAATTTCCGTAAAAAAGTTAAACGAAACAGAAAAACCGCTTTAATTAAAAATGTAAGCCATTAATGTAAGAAGATTCAAACGGTAACTAGGCATTAAAACCGAAACTTAATTTGATGGGGAAATGCGAACGCGAACGACCTATTACTGAAATAAATGATTCATTTTTCGCTCTCTTTAAATTTTCCGCCTCCTTAAGCCAAGAGGCCCGGTAATGACGTTTACGGCTAACAATGACGTCATAAAACGAAGCCGAGCCGTTCGTAATATCTTTGAGCCTTCGTCACACCTGAGCTGGTTACTATTGGTTCGAATCTCGAATAAACCAGTTTCGATTTTCCTTACAATATTATGAGAATTTATACTGAGGTATGTTACAATCAGTAATTTCGCCAACCTATCATCAGCCGAAATAGCTCAGTTGGGAGAGCGTTAGACTGAAGATCTAAAGGTCCCCGGTTCAATCCCGGGTTTCGGCAAATCTTTTACAATTTTTTTTCTTATACTCCAAAAAGTGTACATATCGTATTTATCAGTTCATTAATATTAGTAGTGATAAATTAAGAATGATTAATATATTTTTATTAATTCTTCATGTGGATACATGATAGTATGATCCAAAATTAAATCCAATTTTAAAGCAACAGAATTTGTTTCGAAATTCGAAACAGTAGTAAGGGTTATTTAGCTGGAGCTTTACGGAATAGGGTTTTTAATTATAAACCAGAATATAAAAACCATGACCGTATTATAGACATAATAACACGAAACTCCAAGATCAGCGTATAATGAATATAAATAGGCGAATGGAGCTCCTTTTTAAATAAAAACATCTTGGCTTACTTTTTAATATCTATTAAAGTACATTTTTGTAAGGTTCTGAAGACATTCATGAGAATATAAAGCTGCTTGAAATGGATAAAGAAGTAAAAGGCTTTAGTAGAATAAGTACCGATAGTGACTCTGAAGATTTTTATTCTGAAGTCGGTATAAAAACGTACGGCCCTGATGGTAAGTGGTTACCGTAGCTATATGGACGCTTGTAACACACTGGGTGTCACTCACGCGATACCGACCTTTCCCCCCTCCCCAATGAGCTCTGGCTACTTTACTCACGCGCAGAAACACAACATAAAGTTATTTGGCTGCGGTATTCTGGAAACTGAAGAGTGTACTTCTAAAGTCGATTTCATGTTACAAAGTGCAAATGGAGCGGCCAAATTTATTCAGTCAGGCTCTACTAAGGCACTTATGAACGTTAAATACATACATACATTTGGTACATACAGTTGAATTTACCACCGGTTCGGAATACACTTAAACTGAGAAGACTCCGGCAAGAAACTCAGCAAGGCTTTTTTTCCCAGCATCAGAATTAAATTATTAAAGATCTAGTTAGGAATTTAAGGAGTTGCTATAGATGCATGCTGGGGTTTCGTGAATATTTTGGATAAGAAATTTCTAATTTCATACTGAATTCATACTACCTTTATGGCTACAAAAAATATCGTGAAGAAACCTGCACGACCATGACGGCAAATTTAAAAGCAAGTGGAGTCTACTAAATCATAAATAAGCCTATGGTGAACTATGGTTTTAGTCTCCCCGTACCTGAAGTGGAAATGTATGATGATGAATTGAAAATTAACATGACCAAAAAGTAGAACAGCATAGCATTTCCAACCTAGAATTCTATCAATTAACTAAAAAACCTATTAATTAACTCTTCAGAGATGACTCAAAGATTATGTATCAAACGCACCAAGCAACATTATCAGGAAATAATCAACTGCAGTACAAGGTGGTGTGTGTACGTACAAGCTGTCGCTACCGGGTGCTTTGATAGCAGAACTGTTATGGTGTATTGTACAGGTGACAGCGAAATGGACATAAAAATAAAGAGCATCTTAAGGATTAAACAGTACGGGCTGCTCTCCTAATTGTAGATGCCCATCTACCACTGTTTTAGTCCCCTCATATTTCATTCGCAAGAATTTACCAAGATGATCTGGAATAATATCTGCCTCTGTAGTAGGTAATTGGGGAGTGAAAAGAGAACATTTTGCAGTAACTGACCCGCATATGATACTAACTCGAATAATACGGTTACTATCCTTTCAGAAACTAAAGGAAGGAATTAAAATACAGGAATTGGTCATTATTTGGCCACTCCTGAGTTATTTCCATAACATATTTTTTCCTTGTACAGGATGCCTTAGGAAAAGAGGCTTTTCAAAAATTCTGAGTTTGGGTCTACTTATAAATTAAGGCTAAATTTTTTATCAAAAATCAACCGAGTCTCGTAGTTCCAAGATTTAAATTCGAATGTTACTTATCTTGACTCATGATTTCCGACGCTTTCCATGCCACACTTGAACCACACATTTATCGCGATAATAAGAGACAATAGCGCCATTATTCCAAGCCGAGCGAGTTAACAATGAACCGAACGCTGATTAAGCGGTTCCCTACTGATCGTAAATTATTTTGTTCCTAACCATCCCCCAGATGGAAAGGAGTAAGTGTACAAATAAAGTCAGAAAGCAACTTAAAACAGTTAAACCGTATAACATTAAGTCTGTGTATTTGTCTTCGTCTTGGTTGCAGGACCAATCAACCTCATCGCTGCCGCTGCGGAGATCTCGTCAACGAGCTCGGCCACCATGGGCTTTCGTGCTCTCTAAGTGCTGGTCGAATATCACGACACTCGGCGATTAATGACATTATCCGCAGGGCTCTTGTTGTCGCTAACGTGCCTTCCGTACTGGAACCAGTCGGTATTGCGCGGGGCGATGGCAAAAGACCGGATGGTATGTCTTTGATCCCTTGGAGTGTCGGCAAGTCGCTGGTGTGGGATGCCACATGTGTCGATACACTCGCGCCATCTCACTTACCGGCGACTTGTAAAGCTGCAGGGGCAGCTGCGGCCAGTGCGGAAAATTCAAAATTCAAAAAATATGCATCGATTGGACCCAACTATATTTTTGTACCTTTTGCGGTCGAGACCATGGGACCCTGGGGGTCCGAAGCTCGCCGTTTTGCTCGCACCTTGTCATCAAAATTTATCGAGACCTCCGGAGACCAGCGGGCGGGGAGCTTTTTCCGCCAACGCGTCAGCTTGGCTATCCAAAGAGGAAACGCTGCCAGCCTTCTGGGAACCCTGCCGTTAATCGGAAGCAGCGGCAGGCTTGAGGAAATTTTCTATATATAGATTGTATTTTGTACATATTTGTTGTAAATAAAGATTTTATTATCACTATATATTATTATAAACAGTTAAAAGGGGTATATTGTTGTTTAGATTATTAACCAAGCGAGTGAAGCGAGCAAAGCGTCTCCATATCAGCTTGGACAAAAATGCTTCCATATGTCCAGATATCCGAAGAATGTTCAGCTGTTTTCCTCTAGATGTCGCATTTCTCAATCGAACCTTGTGAAATTTTGTGAGCAGGTTAGGAAAAAATTCCCAAAAATTTAATCGGCAAGGGAATTCCATATATCGAGACTCGCGAGAACTACAGCTCACAGATCCATGAATGAATATTTAGGAGGAACTCCTGCAAGCATCAATATTCAGATGCAACATTTCGATTAGTTCATTGATGAACCTCAAGTCATTCTCTCATGCAATCTCTCTAAACTCAATACAATAGACCGACAATAGAGTTTAAAACTTTAATAACAGGATTAGTATGGAATATTGTGATGAAGGACGCACTACTTTGAGCTAAGCCTCTGGAACCTGACAGGTAAATTGGAAGTCAAATTTGATATACTAATACAATAAAACTGTTTTTTGTTTGATCTCTACCAATCGGATTCGAAAAATTATTTCACTAATAGGAAACTACATCCCTTAGTTTAATTTTATCCCGGGTAAAGCCGCGGGAGACAACTAGTAACTAAAATAAAGCTGACAAAAATAAAGAATTCCATTAAAATGAATCTAAAAGTGCATTCCCACAGGTTGGATTGGTCGCAGCGATTCGCGATTGTCGACGTATCGAGACATGACTGTACGTGAGCTGATTTATGCCTGGACGGACGACACGCCGGTACTCGGCGATAAATATAATTGTGCCGCTCTGACCCACCCAAGAAGCGGCACTCTGGCAAGTGCGTAAGGATTCTTACACAATAGATGAATTATTTTTATCACCGACCCTACCATTAATTTAATAATGGCCACTACAACTTTTTCGGTTGATTTTGATTTTAAATATAATGAATTCTTATAAAAATCTATTTATGAGTAAATATATAAACATCTCATAAAATTGTTAGTAGATACTTATATCATAGCAGCAATTATTCTTTTGTCGATCTGATAATTGTAATAACCTTAGTATTCACAATGAATTATCTAAATATACTTGAAACACTTATAGATTTTACAAATATTTTCGTTCGTTATTTCCTATTTATTTCGAAACATCTGCCACTATGTGAACAAGCCTTGTTAAATCACAGTTGTACGAGCAATGGTCCAGGAAGACTGTTACATCAGCGAACGCGAGTCGTGCATCCAGCGAAATTGTTCATTCTGACAATGATACATGATATTTAAGAATAAAATTCGTGTTCTACAAAACGTTGAGTAAATTTTGGAGATGTTTAAGATATTTTAAAGTTTGAGGAAATTTTGTCTTAAAACTCCTTTTTGATCAGGATAAGTGATGTAAGAGATCTATTTTTATTAATAGTATTGATGGTGCTGATGATGGTAAGTACCTACCCACACAAAGCCTGAAGTGCAACTATTTGGTGACAGATTTTAATCAGTATTGTACCTACAATTGTCTTTGTTTTTCACACGATGTTTTCCGTCACCTCTTATAAAACTGATAATGAGACGTCGATGATCGAAGGATGCCATAAAAAAGTATTGTTACAGTCGCAACGAACAAATCTTGATGTTTAAACTTGATATAATCGCATACCTTTATTATTCAGACATTGATAATTTGATAATTGCGCTGTTATCAGATATTTTTTACGATTATGTCAAATAATACTCAGTATAGACATCCAAAATTATAATTATTGACGTGCCCAATGTAAAGTTTTAAATAAAACATGATTTCGAAATATTTTACATTATTCATAACTATTATAGTTTTAATAGAAGCTAAAAGCTATGACGGTTACAAAGTATATAAAGCAGTACCAAAGAGTGAAGAAGAAGTGAAAAGTCTTCAAGATGTCGAGGCAAGAGGATACGGAGAGTTTTGGAATGATCACTTTCATGTTAAACAAAATGCTCATATCGCGGTACCACCAGAAAAGCAAGCAAGTTTTCTTGAACACATGAGAAGTACAAATATTGAAGTAACTGAAGTTATCGGAGATATGCAAAAGTACGTTTATGCGCTTGATAAAGAAGATTTAATTAATTTAAATGAATTTGAATGTGCAGAATATAGAGTTCTTAATTGCTATCATTAAGTTTTACGTAATTTCATTAAACACGAATGTCTGGCACAGGTATTCCTTTGTGCTTTAGTAATATTCTTAATGAATGTTGATAACGATAGCTTGGTTTATAATAATAATTATATAATCGGTATTTGTATCACAAACCAAACAAAATAATAAGAGTTACTATACTAAAATTGCTATTGAACAGATATTAAATATATTATAATTATACAGTATATTGATTTTAATATTTTATATTTTACCTACTTTCAGTTTCTTATACGAAGAGAATTTTATTCTACATATGTATATCCGATTTAAAATATTATTTAACAAACACACATATCCAGTATCCATACTTTTCATTGTAATAAATATCCTAATTTATTAGTATAATATCCTGATTTTTAAATAGGTAGGTATAACTTATGGTTTAGTTACGAACATTTTAGGTTACTTTATTTGTAGCTGTACATTTTTTAAAACGTAAATTATAATAATTTCAGGTTAATAGACGATCAACTTAAACCAAGGAATACACAAAGTTCTGAATCATTTTTCTCGTATTCTTGGGATAAATACCATAACTTAGACGCAATTTACAATTGGCTTGATGAATTAGAAGCTAACTATCCAGATATAGTAACTACAGTAGTTATCGGAAAATCTGTTGAAGATAGAGATATCAAAGGAGTAGTAATAAACTATCATCCTGAAAGAGAAAATAAATTAATTGGTATGCTAGAAGGGACTCTACATGCAAGGGAATGGATATCTGCAGCAACTGTTACGTGGATAATCAAAGAGTTCTTAACAAGTTCTGATGAAAGAGTGAGAGCTATGGCCGAGAATTTTGAATGGCATATATTTCCAGTGGTTAATCCTGATGGATATGTTTATACCTTTACTCACGTAAGTAATCAATTTGTGCTTTGAAATTTGCTCCTTCTACTTTACATGCTATCTATCATAAAGCTGCAGGTTTTAACAATAATAGGTTGCATCTTCTGTTCTGTCTTTTTGTATCGTGATACTATCTGTCATTATTCTATCCATTGAACAAGATGGCATTCTTATTGTCTTTAAGTTGTTTATTTCTTTGATTGCATCGATGGATCTAGTCAATTTGCTGCTAAGCTCCTGCCCATCTTCAGTTGCCTGGGTTGTGGTTAAAATTTTAAGCTTTGTTCTGCAGGAGATCTGGAGTATAAGAAAAATATATACTAGATATACTATGATTTAATTTTCCAATAACTAAATCTAACCAGTGATAAAATATTGGACATTTTAGAATCGAATGTGGAGGAAAAATCGCAGTACTGCCAGTTTTATATCATGTGCATCATCAGGAGTTGATGATGATCTTAGCAATGGTGTTGACTTGAACAGGAACTTTGGCCATGTTTGGATGTGTGAGTTATCTCTCATCACATAGTAACCTACCTAAGACTATTTAAATGAATGAATTGTTTATATAATATGATGTATGAAGAGTTCCCCCCTCTATATGACTGCATAATACCGTCCAAAATAATGAAATCATAGTCTACCTTGTCTTCCAGCGATTGGTGCATCGGATAACCCCTGCTTGAACACTTTCGCTGGACCTACAGAATTCTCTGAGCCCGAATCTAGAGCTATTGCCAACTACGTAATGAATCTGAACACACAAGGAGAGCTAATCTACTACATAGCATTTCACTCATATACTCAGCTGATCGTAATACCTTACAGCCATATAACTGGCTCTGAAGCTCTACTGGCAAATAATTATGGAGATATGGTAAAGTATTGCTAATTTATGAGAATCAATAATCGAATAAAGATATACAATTAAACCATTATACTTATGTTTAAAGTTTAGCAAAATACACTCTCAGAACTTGTAATTCATGTATTACCATAAATGTATCGCTTTAGATCTTTAGCTTCTAAAGAGCACTTATTGATTCATATCTTAAAATTAAAAAAGCATTTGATTTCCTTTCAGTATGAAATAGCAATACGGGGTGCTGAAGCTTTAGAAAAACGATTTGGTACCGTATACAGAGTTGGTGTATCTGCTGATGTTATGTGTAAGTATGGTAATAAATTAACTCATTAAAAATCTTCTTACTCATCAACATAATAAGTTGTTTAAAATTAAGTCGCAGGGATTGTATTATATAGTACCAAAAGTAAGAAAATTAACAAAGTAAAAATTAATTTGTGTTATGCTACTGTGCGTGCGTAAGATGCTTGTATTTAATTGTCCCACGAAATATATAAAAAGTGTTTTGCAATTGCAATACTCAAATTCAAGTAGGTTTTCATAAGAAAAGTGATGAAAACGTTGAACAACCCTTTTTCTCGGTGACTATATTTTTTTCCAAAAACTATATTAAAACACCCCTCAGAAAGATTTTCTTTGGCTCAACGGGTTACGGTAGTAGTCTATTCTTATATTACTCTGGCCCAAAACAATTATGCCACCAGTTCACCATCATTTATTATACTATAATCTCAGAGTATATAAATACTACGTACAACTATAATTAATTTTATAATCAGAATTCTTAACGTAACGTGATTGAGCATTATAGCATGACGTTTATACAATTTATGAAAAACTGGTGTCTGCACTAGAAAACACAGATCACCAGGCTCCGATCCCGTGACGGCAATACCATCTGTAATATCCATTATTTTTACACTTTCAGATCCAATGAGTGGAACTAGCTTTGACTGGGTAAAGTACGCTGCAGATGTACCAGTATGCTACTTACTCGAGCTTAGAGACCTTGGAGAGTATGGTTTCCTCTTACCTCCAGAACAGATTATACCAAACAATCTAGAAATTATGGACGCCTTCATTGAAATGGATAGAACTACCAGAAGTCTGGGATATTACAGCTCTGGAAGTTCTGAACAATGTATTGTTTCTTCAATAATTGTCATTAGTTTTGGGTTCATTGTAGTTCTATTCTTCAACTAATTAATAAATAGTTAATAATGAGCGTTTTTTATTCATTTTTAATCATTATAATAAGTACTCATACAAACAAATGTCTCTGCTCAGATATAATAATAAGTATTTCAATTACTGTAATTATTGGATGTTGACCTAGTCTTCCACCTAGTTCATTATCATCATTCCTTACTGTTTAAGTTTTTATACTTTTAGCATGTATTGCTTCTAATTAAGTATGGAATATACATGTAGGAATGGAATGTGTGAAAGATGCATAGAGTGGAACGTGGAATGAGTGCGTGAAATGGATGAATGTAAGAGAGGGACAGACACTTCAGATTGATAGACTGGAAGACGAAGGACGTAAAGACGAACATATTGTACAAAGAAAAAGAAATAAATTAATCTAGTTGTTTATGAAGAATCTGCAGTTTTTATTTGCCGTTCTCAAGCCCCGTCATCCTACATACATAATAATACAAATTATTGTTAAACAGGTTATTCGTATTTTTATCTTATTGCGATAAAAACTTAGAAAGGTTATATGTAACTCAATTAATCTGACTGAATTTCATATGTTTATCAAATTAAGCCTAGATTATATCATTATCATTTAATTCGTAACAGAAAATCCAAATAATTAACCACTAATATCTAAATACTCTTTGTTAGCATACATAATGAATTTAAAAGAAATATTTATTATAGCTATATTATTTATAGCTATCAATGGAGAATTCGTGAGTTATGAAAACCATAAAGTGTATAAAATAGTACCATCGTCAGATAAAGCTGTACAAATTATAGTGGATTTACAAAAACAAGGGGAATATTTCTTCTGGAGTGATACCGTTACAAATGGAAGTGATGTAAGGATAATGGTAGCTCCTAAATATCAGAAAGAATTCGAAGAATATTTGAATGGTGTTGGAATAGCAACTAAAGTTGTTATTGAAGATGTGCAAAAGTAAGTACTTCAAATAAACATGTCAGTAAGGTTGTGTAAATTTGAATTTCTAATTGACAAATAATCAATTAATAGTAGTACTCATAAATTTCATTAGTCTAATCTTACTTCACCTCCTAATAATTATAATTAATATGTTTTTAGACAAATAGACTATCAACTAAGACGACCACCCCAGACTCGAAATAACAACGAGTACAATTGGGAATACTATCAAAATCTAGAAGAGATCAACGATTGGCTAATAAAAATTGCAGATGACTACCCAGACATCGTGACTCTAGTAGATATTGGAGTATCTGTTGAAGGCAGATACATAAAAGGAGTTAAAATTGATTATAAGAAAGCAGAGAATCCTACAATTGGTATGATTGAAGGTGGTATCCATGCCAGGGAATGGATATCTCCAGCAACAGTCACATGGATAATTAAAGAGTTTTTGACAAGCACAGACCCGAGCGTAAGGTTTGTTGCTGAAAATATTGTATGGCATATATTCCCAGTGGTCAACCCTGATGGATATCAATATACTTTTACGGATGTAAGTTATTTGTGTATATTTCTTTATTTTATACTCGATTTATTAAACCTGTGCTGGAATAGTGAATAGCTAAGCCATCGTTTTTCAAGTATTAGTTATGCACATACACCTATGGTGGACAATTCCTATGAATTTAAAAACAATTCGAAGTGTTAAAGCTACGAATGAAAAATTGTGAAAGCTACAAACAAAAAAAAATTAAATGTATTCATATTAAAAAATGTGAAAGTAACTAGGTCTGTTCGCTGAACCGATCGCAATAAAATTTTCATGTCATTTAATTTCAGAATCGCATGTGGAGGAAAAACAGAAATGCAGCACACTTCACTCCCTGCTCTCAATGGAACCTCAATGATGAGATGAGTAATGGAATAGATCTGAACAGAAACTTTGGTTTCATGTGGATGAGTAAGTTTAGTTTTGTACACCGTAAAGTTGTATCCAACTACGTATATATGAAGGCTTTTGTTTGACACTATCTCGTCAGATCAGTGATGATGTTGGCGAAGGTGGTAAAGAAAGCTTAGGAGGGAACTGGCTCACAAGTGAAGTTGAACACGCCGCCCTGCTAGTGCTTGGCTGATTGTCAACTTGAGGGTGGTATTCAGCCAGGCGGGTATAACAATTTACCCTATTACCATGCTCTGGTTTCCTCACGATGTTTTCCTTCACCGAAAGCTCAGTTTCATTGTAGAATTCGAAACCTTGACCTTAATCAAACTCCTCCTATTCCTAAATAATGGTTATATCTTTTTTCACTTCTACAGTTACAAAACATAATTTATCTTTTTTCTTAGAATATGTTATATACAGCATATTTATTAAGTTTAAGTTTTCATAAAGGCCAATCAATTTGCCTATTGGCATACATTCTAAAATGTATAGCTTGTTTAAGCACGATAACGGTATACTATATTACCGTGGTTTAGCATCATAGCTTAGGCAGGTATTAACAATATTGTCTCTAGCATCGTTTTTACTCTTAAACTCTGATGACCGATCTAAATCTTCTATTATGCTAATTTAAATATCTTTTTATTACTATATAATTTGACAATGTCTAATATATTGGTTAATTATCTTTATCTTGGGAAATATTTCATAGCCACTGATAGCATTATCGGAATTATTTATCAGTTAGTAGTTTACAGTGTTTATCTATATTTGCTTACTTATAGTTAAATAGATAATTACTACAAAGTAGGTACAGGCGCACGAGCCCATTTTAATATATGATTTCAAAATCACTACGAATATACTATTTGTGCTCTAGAATTTTCCATATTTTTGGTAACCTTACATTATTTTATGTATTTTGCAGAAATAAATTAAGTATTAAATTGGTTTAGAAATGTTTTATGGCACAGCTATATTTTCTCTTTTTAACCTCTTCAATTTCATCTAGAGTACCTAATGATTTATTATTTATTTCAGCCACCGGTGCATCATCAAATCCCTGCGCAGAAACTTTTGCTGGACCAGTTCAATTTTCGGAACCGGAATCTATTGCGATTGCCAACTATGTTTATCTGCTCCAGAGAGAAGGAAACTTTGTATTCTACTACGCTTTTCACTCTTACTCTCAAATGGTTCTAGTTCCTTACAGCCATGTATCAGGTGCACAGGTTCTGGAAGCACCAAATTATGGCGATATGGTAATTTAGTAGTATTTAAAACTATCTAGGATTAACGTACAAAAAAAACATAATATACACGTTCCTAATGAATTAATTTTGTCGGTGTGAGCTGGGATTGGAATATTTTGGGCTATTTAAAATAGGGGGCTACCTTATTCATTGTCATGATGTGGTCAAAAATCGTCTTTGGAATGTTTTTTGAGTCAATATAAAATATTTTTACTAAACTTGAGATAGTTAAATTAATTTCTAATAAGCTAATCTACTACCGATTTCAAACAAAGGCTATTTTTTAATATTTCAGTATGAAATAGCTATCAAAGGAATGGATAAACTCAAGGAAAAACATGGAACAAACTATTTAGTTGGTACATCAGCTGATATTTTATGTATGTATGAAATCTTTTTAGAATTTTTTACTCTTTATCAATCTTGATGTCTTATTTTATCTACAGGTTTATCATTATCTACTCTGGAGTTTTAGTTATCTTTTCTTTGTTATTTAGATGGCTGTTTTTAACTTGAGCTACTCAATGACAATCACTGATCCCCATTTTTCTCACGATATTGTTTTGCAAGTCATATCGATAATAATATAAATTCCTTCATCTTTCAGTTCTATTTCTATGTCATAGTCTTAATTTATTACAGACGAAGTTAGCGGCTCAAGTTTTGACTGGGTAAGAGGAGATGCTGATGTCCCAATAGTATACTTGTTTGAGCTTCGCGATGTCGGTGAATATGGTTTTCTTCTACCTCCAGAACTGATCATACCTAATAACGAAGAAATCGTTGCTGGATTGGTTGAAATGGATCGCGTGGCTAGAGAAATTGGCTACTATAGCACTTCATCAGGAAATATTGTAAAATTTAGCTCGGTTGCACTTCTTTTGGCACTGATGTTTGTCCTTTGAAACTACTTATTATTACATTTTTGTGTCGTATATTTTATGATGTTTTTGTTTTTACATTCACTCGTTTATAATAACTAGTGGTCCAAAAATCAGATAATAAAGTTTTTAGTTAAAAAGGTTTAGGTATCTGCACTTTTCTTCCATACAAACTTTCCATGCCAAATCTCACACTACTCCATGCTCCGTGTGCGCAATATGCTTAAAAAGGGGTCCGATTTCTATTCACGTATTTATTATATAGATTTAAGGTCTACTTTTTGCCTTATCTCTACTTTCACGTACAATTAATCACCTATTCTAGTACCTAAATATTGAAATATTGTGAACTGTTTTGTGTAATTTTGGTGTCCGTCAATGATTAGTATGAAATGTTAATTTGCCCATAAATATTGGTAAACCTGCTTATCAATAAACCTATTAATATGGATAAACTTAATAAAATTATATTACTTTACTGTTATTACTGGAAAGATAATCACAATCTTTATTGACCGCAATACATATCGAAATGATCTAAATGTCTATTTCCAAAGAGTTTTTTATACAATTCACACGTCTTAAAAATGATTTTGAAAAATTTGTTTGGAATTATTAGTCTGATAGTTATTGCTAGTGCTTTTAAAAATTATGAAGATTATAGAGTGTATGATATAGTTCCAAGTTCAAATGAACAAGTCCAAATACTTCTTGACCTGCAAAAGCAAGGATATGAATTCTGGACGGATATAATTGCTGTTAATAATCGTGTCAGAGTAATGGTTTCTCCGGTTCAAAATAAAGAATTCACAAATTATAGTACAAGTGTAGGATTAAATATTAAATTGACAATAAGGAATGTTCAGGAGTAAGTACTTACTATTATTAATATTATTTAAGTTATAGTAATGCTTTTCACGAAAAGTTACGCTTTTATTAGGTTGAATCGATATTGTAACCTAATTTGTAGTTGTTCCGCCGAGGCACTCAATTGTTGACAGTGCGATTACAATGTAAATATTATGTAATAAATCTAAGCTTGTTTTGAAAAGAGTAATTGCTGAGTTTATTGCCGGATCTTCTCAGCAAATGCATCCTTTCGAATATTAGAGTAATAGAGTCAGACTATTCATAAGTGCCAGCGAAGGTTTATTTGAAATAAATGACTTGAATGCATTAAAAATATTTTGTAATGTAATATGTTTTGCATATAATTTTCACAGATTAATTGATGCTCAAAAACAACCAGCAAAAATCACCCGCAGCTCTTCCCTCGGGTCTTTTGACTGGAATAATTACCACACACTTCAGGACATCCACTCTTGGTTAGATGAATTACAAGAATTATATCCTGGAGTTGTCAGTACAGTTACCATAGGCCATTCTTTTGAAGGTCGTCCCATTAAAGGAGTCATTATAGATTTCAAATCTGGTGAGAGAGAAGGGATACCTCTTATTGGAATGATTGAAGGTGGTATCCACGCTAGAGAGTGGATCTCTCCAGCGACTGTCACTTGGATTATCAAGGAGTTCTTGACCAGTGACGACCCTGATGTAAGGTTTATGGCTGAGGCATTTGTGTGGCATATCTTTCCAGTAACTAATCCTGATGGTTACTCTTATACTTTTGCTGGGGTATGTATTGATTTTTTGACTCATTATCACAATAGTTCGCCAGTTATATTAGTTACATTCTAGCTTAACCATATATTATTTGATCGGGGTATAGAATAAAAAGATAATATAGTTATTTTATTTAAAACAAATATGTTCAAACTACAATATATACATAGAAAATTTCCTCGAGTCTTGAGTCTTTTATAGAAAAAATAAATTATATCTTATCTAGCAACATTCTTCGTGTATTAATTTATAGAGGGATGGTATCGGTATCTGCCTTTGGCATTACAATTATTTCTAAAATAAAAAGTAATTCCCCAATATGTTTATTGATTGTAATAAGACATGCTCTACATAATATATAATTGATAATATTAATCAAAATAGATAATGATTTACAATCATAGCATTAGGACATAAAAATACCTGAAACCGATAAGTAACGAGAACACAAATATGCTAAAAATGAGATAAATAAATCATTCAATATTTTACAGGATCGCATGTGGAGAAAAAACAGAAATCCGACTAACTATATCAACTGTACTTCAAGCGATGACTTAGGAAATGGAATTGATCTGAACAGGAACTTTGATTACATTTGGATGAGTAAGTATAGTACTTTTATTATTATTAGTAGGGTCGGATTTGCATAATCACCAATCAGTTTTGTAGCTACAATCATACTTACTAATTACAACGGACTTTGAGTCTGAGTTTTAAGAACAGTATCTTACATGAATTACATTCTGATATTTTATATTAGATCGTTCGTTGAATCGTTGGTGATAGCTTTTTTCTCATGACCAAAAAATCAAAGTAAACCAATGAGTCAATTAGTT
Source organism: Polyploca ridens (assembly GCA_951394255.1). NCBI lineage: Eukaryota > Metazoa > Arthropoda > Insecta > Lepidoptera > Drepanidae > Polyploca > Polyploca ridens. Next base: position 70,591 of record CATOBL010000451.1, read on the forward strand.
ATTGAGTAACTGACATTAATTTTTATCTGATTTTTATGATTGATAACCAAAGTGTTTAATAAATTATTGAAAATATTAATCAGCCTAACCACTCAAAATAAAAATTATCTCGAACACACAGCATTTTTCACCACCCTTATATTAAACCATATTTCCAGCAATCGGCGCCTCTGCAGATCCTTGTCAACAAACCTACGCTGGACCAAACCCATCATCAGAACTGGAAGCTCAAGCCATCATCAACCATGTGACGACTCTGAAACAGTCTGGCAATATGATTTTTTACTTTGCATTCCATTCTTACTCGCAAATGATCTTGGTTCCTTATAGCCATGTCACAGGGTTTGACGTACTGCAGGCTTCCAATTATGCTGACATGGTAAGCTTTTTATCGGATAATGAAGCAAGAGTTGCTATTTTAATGTAAAATATTGTAATGAAAATTATTGAATTACTGCATCTTTGGTAATCTTAAGTGTGTTATGTTATTCTCTGTACATAATGATAACATAATACCATCAATAATGGAACAAATAATAATAATGGAATAATAAAAGTAATCTTTTTATCTTATCCAGTATGAAATTGCAATTCGTGGTGCTGAGAAACTAACTGCAGTACACGGAACACATTATGAAGTTGGTACATCAGCTGAAATTTTATGTGAGTAATAAACTATTATCATTTTTTAAGAACAAGGCTTCAATTACTATACTATAATATACTATACTATACTATACTATACTATACTATACTATACTATACTATACTATACTATACTATACTATACTATACTATACTATACTATACTATACTATACTATACTATACTATACTATACTATACTATACTATACTATACTATACTATACTATACTATACTATACTATACTATACTATAAAAAACCTATGTCGACAATCATGTTGTTGAAACAATTGAAAATAACGATGTATCTAAACTCAGCAATAATAATAATCTTTGAAGAATTCCATTCTGAGAAGTCATATTTGACGAGAGGCTGTCTCTCTTTGCCGCACTATGTTCGTCTCTTTTTGACACATATATGTATATGGGCAGTCAAAAGTGACCTATTAGGAAGGCCCTAGTTTAGAAATAAATTAGTTGATATGAAATGAATGAGAGAGGCTTATTTTCAGCATAGATCATGCCTAGGCTAAATATGATGAAGTAAATAAAGCATAGACACATGTTGATGATGGAAATTGCTTTTCAGACGCGGTAAGTGGTTCCAGCTTTGACTGGGTGAAAGGAGTAGCAGAAATACCTATTGTATATCTTTTTGAATTGAGAGATCTTGGACAATATGGCTTCTTACTACCGACTGAAGAGATCATACCAAATAATGAAGAAATTATGGCCTGTCTCGTTGAAATGGAGAAAGCAACAAGGCAATTGAATTATTATTCTGCGTCTAATACTGTTTTCGGTTCTCTTTTGTTAATGGTTATTAGTGTTTTGTTCATGTTCGTTTCACAGTGATTATTTGATAAATATTTTTTTTTAATTAGATACTGTTTTTTTTGCTTCCATCCTACAATGCGATTTTAAAGGTCCAGATTTATTAACTGAGGCATATTTCGTTTTTTGGCGATGTTAAGATTATAATAATAACAACGAATGTTCATTCAACCGATTTCATTACCTTCAATAGCATAATATCACCTATACTAAATCAAACTAACAAAAACAAACAAATACTTCACGCCCTGCTCAATATAAAAATAGCTCCCCCATCTGTCCCCGGATGACACAACGGCATAAAGGTAAATAATAATAAATTATAACCCCTGACAATCTGACGCGTGACTGAAATCAAATGACACAAGGAGGCCAAAAATCATAAACCGTGCTTATGGTTTGTAGCACAGGAGATGGGATAGAGTATTAGATTGATATTTTTTTCCTCCTTACCCTTTTATTTTGCTTCTATGAGTACGCTGAAATCTTTAATGGGATCGTCCATAATTTATTGCATTCAAATATCCATGTAGGATAATTTAATTTAACTTCCTATGAAGAAATAGAAAACCAGAATTAAGCTTTCCGTCATATCACTTTATGATATGACGAAGGCACAGATCTTTGTGATGATAAACTTTAAGGTTATTAAATTATGATAAAACTAGTTACATCGCGCGGTTTAATCCGCGTACCCGAGAGATATATCCCGGGATAAAAAGTATCCTATGAGTGAATCCTGAACATATTCTATTAACGTGCCAAAATTCATCCAAATCCGTTCAGTTGTTGAAGCGTGATTAAGTAACAAACATACGTACTATCCCATTAATAATATTTATTAATGAGATGAGCCTATTAATACCTACTAACTAGTGTAAAATAATATGTGAGTAAATGCTACTCTATGTATTTCTTTGTACAGTAGTAGGGCATATTCAATTTATATGATAATAATACATAATGATACGGTTTTATTGTTTTCTTTTCTAGCCTTGCGTAAAATTAAACTGTAAGGATACGTTACATCTGTCATACGCAGATTTACGCACTTGTGAATATAAATGTAAATCACATAGAGAATTGAGTTGAAAGTGTTTTTATTTTATTTAGAAACTGTTCTGTAGAAACGTAAGAGTAAATCATGGCTCATCTCTTACTAATAAGACATAACTTTATTTTGCTTAAAGTCAAAGCCATTTATTCAATTTAGGCCCTAGTAGGGCACTTATGAAAGTCAAAGCTACTGCAGTTACCACCAGTTCGTAAGTCGGCCTTCAACTGAGAAGAACGGGCAAGATCCAACAGTACCTAATAATATTGTATTACCTAACCTTTAACTATTTGAAGGATAAAAATGTTAAAACTAGAGTTCATATTGGATAATAAAGTATTTAGGGCCCACTTACAACTCATATAAAATTACAATTAAGAAAATAACTTAAATTAGGTCTTGTCTGGTAATGAAAGTATTACAGATTTAAATCTGAATTCAGAAGACTGAATAAAAAAAATATAGTGCACTTTATTTTATCAGACCAGGGGGCCACGTCAGCTATTTTAAATCATAAATGTACCTAATTCTGACACGATACCATAACAACTCCATTTCAAAGCGGTTTGCCCAAACATGAGACCTAGCAAGATCGATTTTTGAACGTAAAAGTAATTATGATCATAATTTACTTTCTAGTCAAGGCCAACGAAAAACAGGTACTAAATAAATTTATTAGCTAATTTCACCAATATTCTTGGATAATTTTCATCTCAATATTGGAAAGAACGTAAATACTTAAAGATTTGAAAACACCCCAAGCAACCCTTTTTACGGTACAACATCAATCACTTGAAAGTCGTTAATGAGCTGAAACTAAATATTTCTTAGAACCAATTTACTGAACCACCAGCTTAACTTGAACCACAGGATCGTACTTATTACTTAAAACTACAAACTTGTCCCTACGCTGGCTAACCAGTTTTGCTTGAGCTTTGAAATTACTTACAACGCAAGGAAATATGGGTATTCGTAAATTGGTAATTTTTGTAGATATAAATAACTGAATAACATCATTTAAGTCCAAATATATTATAATAGTCATAAACAACTGGCAAAGTCGTTTATTGAAGCTTTAAAATTTTATGCTCGAATAGTTTTTAAGACTATTCTTGTGTGAAAGGATGGTTATTTGTAATAATTAGTTGGAGACGATCAAAGAGGCGTTTTATTGTCACCGGATCTTGTTTCGTGGGATTGTTTTGGGTTTTTTATGATGAACGATGATGGTCTAAAATTGTAGAATGTTGGCTTTGCAGTAGCGTGGTTGAATGTATGTAGTTTTACTTTCGATAGGGTTGTACTTGACCGCTACCACAACATGGTCAGTGATGATGTGGCGGTGGTAAGCACACAAAGCCTAGCATAGAATTGGCTTTCAAATGAAACTAGTGAAAGACGGTGCTAGGTGCTGTGATAGATTTTCAGTTAATGGTACGTCTATGAAGTTATGCAAGAACTTATTAATAAATAATAATCCTGGGATATTCCTCACACACGGTCATCTGAGTGGTTGTGGATGTTTTATCTTTTTTTGTTTGTTCCTTTCATTTTGTTTTTTTTTCTAATGAAGCGCTATTACGTTCATTTTACTTGAAATGTATTCCGCCAATGTCCCACCACCGACAATGTGCTCTGGGGCCCAAGTCTGCTATTTAAATTGTGTTCAAATGAACTTTCAGTGGTGTCAAAATTGTGACATTTTACAGTTTTGGTAGTCTACTAAACTAACACAATCGCGTCATAATGGAGTCATTTTGGCGTAATTATGGCGCCATGACGCTGATTAGCTAAGTCAAGGACACATGCGCTTAATTGGCCAAGTCAAGAACACACGATGCAGTCATTTGTCCTTACTGTTCTGACTAGTTGCAGTATTTGATTGCTCAGGTATATTACTATTCTAAATGGGTCTTCTTTAACCATTTACAAATTACAAAGCAATTTAAATGAAATTGTCGTATAGAATGGTGGATTAAAAATATGACACTGAACTGACAACAAAATAAATTGAATTTGAATTTAAAATGCATTGAACAAAAAAGAATTAAAAACCCATAACGACATTCAAACATTAGCCCTCATTAGGCCCAGCGGGTGTCAAAAATAAATTTATCACAAAGCTGAGTCTACAATGTGTTGAGTGCACTCCCCTACTTTGACATTCACTTGTAAGTTATAGTGTATCCACCCATTACCTAAATTTAGGGAATTTTCGTTAAAAGTATTGAGAACTTAGTAGTAATAGCGTTTTGTAAAGACTTATGAGAGAATGTGAAGTAGAATAAAAATATGAGAATGGATTAAAAGCACCAATTACCCAAAATCTATCTTCGATTAACGCAGAATCTTGGCCTCTGGTGGTAACCATGAAATATGCTGTTGAGAGCACATTGGGCCCTCGCCAATGAGCTCTGGCGTCAGTAGCACGTGAGTGATACTTCATGTGTTGCAGGTGTCCATATTGCTACGATAACCGCTTACTATAAGGCGGTTATCATACTGCCACGCACCACGCAGCGTAGCGCGTCAATGCGTCTCTTAACGTTGCTTGTAAGTATCTCCGTTTGTATAGAAAAGACGCACAGTCCAACATACTGAAAATGCATCCACGCGCGTTCATACAGATCACGCACCTACTTGCGTCTCGCTCGCACCTACGCGCGTAGGTGCGCGGCGAGACGCAAGGTATGGCACACCGAGTCTCATAGTGCCGTGCGTTATTTTGTATGGAAGGAGTCAGAGCCGCCGTGAATCCACAGAACGCAACTACGCGCGTGAATGCGTAAAAACCCGCACGATGATGCAGATCTGCACTCCCGCAAGTACGCGCGTAGGCGCGCGGCAGTGTGATAATCGCCTTAGGCGGGCCGTATGCTTGTTTGCCGACTACGACGTATAAAAAATGACTGAAATTTAAAACATCATAAAAGTTTAAATTATATGTGCACCAAATCGTTCAATCGCCATTTTTTGCTTCTAAAACAATGGCGGTTTGTTGTTAAAAATTCAAATGGCTTTATTTTGTAAATAACTTGAATTAACTACTCGGATTTGTAATACTGTACATTGTAAAAAGTTTGATCGCTTTTTGATTCAGTTCGTGGTACATTTTATGTTTAATGCAGCGCAGGAGTTGCCGTTTTTGAAGCAACTCAATCAGTTCTAATGAAGACGTGGCAATTTAATTTCATAGTGACTGTTCCATTTTTTAAAGAATTCGTATATTTGGTCATCAGTACGATTTAAGACAGAGTTGACGTTTTTCAAAGAAATATTTTTGTTTTACTTTTCGTACGCCATTCAATGTAGAGATTTGCATTAAGCTACCTATTTAATTTATCTCATAAAAAAATTACTAAATTCTACTAATCCTAATAAATGCGAAAGTGAGATTGTTTGTTTGTTACGCTTTCACGCCCCAAAAACTCAACCGATCATGATGAAATTTGTCATGCAGGTAGCCTATGGTATGGAGAAGTACATAGGCTACTTTTTAACCCAGGAATATGGGTGAAACCGCGGGGGATAGCTAGTATTTAATAATGCGAGAGTATCTTTGTTACTTTGTCCTTCTTTCACTCAGCAACGCATCGTGATTTTTGCCTAAAATCTGCGGTTTTGGCCGGAATTAACATAAGTCGCTTTTTATCACTAGAGGCGGGTAAAAACGCGGGCGGTAGGTAGTTCATCATAATTTCATTACAACATAATAAACTCTCTGTTATTCGCTCTCGCTTATCGCTTCTCCTATTAAACAAACACCAACTTAAAAGAACGTGTGTGAAATAGCTGATCACGGAATTTTTTTCACGCATTCCACATTACGTTTGGGGAATAATAAAATGGCGCTTCCAGTAATTATGTGAAAGTTTGTGACTTCCTCAGAAAGAATTTTTTGTTGAAATTCCTGTGATCCCGGTTCTCGGGTCTGTTAATTAGTTCATTAAATTAGCGACGTTCGTTTTTTGTTCGAGAAAGTATTCTCTGTGATTCGTTTTTAGAATGCTGGTGTTTGAATTTTTACGCAAGTATTTTTCTCATTTTGTTGGAAATTTTCATTAAGCTATTATTACAACGTATAGAGAAGCTATCATAAGCAAAGGTTATGTCCCATTTTTTTAGAATCAACTAAAGTTCTCTTTGGCGCTAATATGATAATTAGTCGTCTAAGCAGACAGTAGAAACACGTAGCGTATTTTACCGTACCGTAGAGTATTTTTCTCATAAACACCGCGATTTTCACTGCACTTACGCGTTTCATTCATCGTTCTACAACTACAAGCGTGGCCTCACTTGAACGGAATATAGTTGTAATGTATGGCGTCTTCTCTATACGTAGTAATAACTCAATGGAAATTTTATCAGAAAAATTCTAATACTATAATCATATGAAAGTGAGTTGGTTTGTTCACTCTTGACACCTCAAAGAAACAACAATTCATGATGAAATTGGCTTACATCATAACATTCACACACACAGATGAGAGAGAATCATTGATGAAGAATTATAAATTAATAGATAAAATTCAGTCTCGATTTTGTACTCTGGTAACTCTCCTTCACCAGTGACGCTCTCCTTAATCTTTTACATAATATATTGTTTCATTTCTTTATTTCTGTGTATTGTTGAGAAACTATGTGCATGATACGATGGGATTGACATGTCAATAATCCCAAATAATAAAATAAATAAAAAAAAACCGACCATAACCTGGAATAACGCATAAGATACTTTTGTATCCCGGGAAAACAAGTCCCTCTGGAACAAAATCATCAAGGCCCTGGTTGGAATCTTACAATGAGCTTTAGCTTTCGGTGAAGGAAAACATCATGCGGAAACCATAGCACTGTAGTAGGGTACTTTGTAGTACCCACCTGCCTGGTTACGTTCATCTTGAAAATCTGTCGCCAAGCACCTTTTGGTGTGTTCCGACAGCTGCACTTGAGAGCCAGATCCTTCTAGGCTTTGTGTGCTTACCACCCTTGGCCACATCATCAGTTACCATGGCGAGATTATTGTCAAACACAGGCCTATACACAGTAAGGAATGCACAGGATATCAATTTCTATGCTAGCTTGGTCCAGCAGTGAATAATCATGAAGATTTAACCTCCGTAAAACAAAACCTACAAAGATAACCATCTGTATCAAATTCGCCTCCCTCTAAAACATGACTATTCTGAAACCGGAAGCCAATCGACTTCCAGCGCTACCGTGCCGTAGCTTGCCGTCAAAGAAACAAAACTAACAAACACGTGGATAATTGATGGGGAAACGACGTCCCATTTCGTCAGCTGTCGGCAAACGATGACATCTGAGATGACGTTTCACACGTGATGTTTAGTGGCGACGATTTTAATCGGAGGTCGAAACGATGTCGATTTGTTATTACTTTTTGATTAACTAATACGAGTGATATAAATTTACTGCTTGCATTTTAGAAAAAAAGCGACTAAATATAATTACTTGTTAAAAACCTTTTCGAAAATTGAGTTACTTGTTTTTTCAGAATCACTAACGAGATCAAGGGCAGTTTTAGAGTTTTTTTTGTACGAAAGTATAATTTTTAGCCCTGCTTAGAGAATATTATTTATGAATTTTGCAGTTTACTATTATTATTGGAAAAAATCCTTACAGTCAATTTCGTTAGGAGTTTTCTTCCGCGGTCGCTCGGACTGTGGAATGAGCTCCCCACCGCCGTGGTTTTCCCAGTACAGCATGGGGTTCTAGAAAAAGAGTGTGTGAAGAGATTTCTTCAGGTTCGGCAACGCGCGAGTTATACCCCTGGAAAACAGTGCCCCTGGTGTTGCAAGCGTCCATAGTCTACGGTAACTGCTGACCATCAGACGGACCATATGCTTGTTTGCCACCTTAGTGGAATAAAGAAAAATTGTTTTTTTTTTACTGTCTGAAACTTTTGTTAAAATATTCCTTATCTGCTTTTTAAATCGTCGGTTGTAAATGTCAGGAAACAATAAAATGTATATGACGGCTGGTTTCTATTTACACTCATGTATTTTGAAAGCTTTTAAGTTTAGTTTATTATTATTATAATAGATTTACTAATGTGTGCTTATTTGTTATAAAAAGATACAGTTACAGAATTAGCTGTTGAACAATTTAGTTTATTTTGTTAAACAGAAATTAAGAACTGGGATAACTTAGTAAAAAATGTTGCCGGTTTAATCACTAATAGAATGAGTTTGAATTTTTGTAGGTATTTTGCGGACTGCTCGGCTAAAAACAAAAACAGGTAGTAAAGAAATCAGCCCAACTTATTGCTTATTGAATTTGGTCGTCACGTACAGTAGTACCCAACTGATATGGCTTACCGATGTACCTGTGCAGAAGATACTTTTTGTACATTTTCAAATCGCGGGAAACCGCTATTGGTCGGCACCTGCCGCCATGTTAGCGAGCGCCGTGCGGAGGGGCGTGACTTGCGAGTGAGACGGAACTAACAGCTGCAGTGTATTATGAATCTTATAGTAGTGATTTAAGGTTGATTGTAAGTTTTAAGCATTCTTTCGTTAATCTTCGGGGCCTTACTTTCTTTTCTGTGGAAACGAAGATACACGACGCGCCATATAAGTTGAGTAATACCTCAGAGTATATAAATACTACGTACAAGTAATACTGTATCTACCTTCTGTTTACCAAACAATATTTGATTTATGTACCTTAGATCTTGAACTCATAACTGAAAATCATTGAGACAGTTTGGTTTAAACGTCTTATGCTAATCATTATCATTTTCAACCAACGGCTGATTAACGTCTTCACTTCAGAGCCATGAGCCTCTCCTAATAGAGAGGGGGCATTCCAGTTAATCAGAATCAGTGCAGATTTGGTATTAACATACAATACATTGACAAGTCCTTGAATTTGACATCATTCAGATTTTCACCAAAGAGTCATTGGTAAATCGAGACCCAGAGCTACGAGCCAGTGATTTGATCTTTGTAATTTTTGATAAATTCATTCAACAGTGAGCCATTACGGCTTTAAAGCTAAAGGGAAATATTTATAAATCCGTGATAAGACGTGTCTTAATGTATGGTTCGGAATGTTGGGCAGTAAATAAGATGGATGAAAGACGATTGCATGCAGCTGAGATGAGGATGTTGAGATGGATGTGTGGAGTGACAAGAATGGATAAGATAAGGAATGATTATATAAGGGGAAGCTTGAAAGTAGCGCCAGTGACTGAAAAGTTGAGAGGGAACCGTTTAGCGTGGTATGAACATGTTATGAGGAGAAATGAAAGCCACGTCACTAAAAGAGTTATGAATATGAAAGTGGATGGATATACGGGAAGAGGAAGACCGAAAAAGAGATGGATGGATTGTGTGAAAGATGATATGGGTAAGAAAGGAGTGTGGTATAACGGATAGAAGAGACGAATGGAAGAAGCGTACATATTGCGCCGACCCCAAATGATTGGGAACAGGGCAGGCAGATGATGAGTGAGCTATTATGGATTATAGTAGTCAGGCTTATTATAAATATTGCAAGAATCTGGGAACGAGGGTTCTAAGTAGGTAAGGTCATGTTAAATGTACATGGAGACTCGTGGAGGCCAAAAATATATATGAAAAGAAATCATATCGATGTCCATCGAAGATTTGTATGACTCCAAACAATACATGGCTACTCCATTAGCAAGTCATGTCAAGTCACTCGCTTCCATTGACAGATGATGCCATTTCGGCCGGGAATCGAACCCAGGACAGGGGGAGCGTGCCTAACGATCCGTATGATTTATTAGTGTCATTACTACAAACCAGAACCGAAAAGGGAAATATGCCAAATTGTGTTCAATCTGAAAGATATTCTATTTCATATCGACTACAATTGGTTTTTGTTTTAGAATGTAAATGGATTATAGATGTTTCTGCAATGGGATTGTATGAAAAGACATTATTATGTTGGTAATGATTGCGTTTTTGAATTTCCACGTGATATTTAACTTTTTATGATAGTAAGAGCAATGAACTAAGAATTGTAGGTAATTATAGAACCTAGGTGAAGGGGTCAACAGGTGATTAACCTTTATTTTGCATGCAGCCAGATCATTCGTAGGAGCCAAACATCCCCTAAACACAATTAAAATGTTACAGTGAGTAGAGCACTATAATAATGCAAACTAGCTTTTGCTCGGGACTTCATCTGCGTAGAGTTTTTCTTTTTTCTGGATATGAGATTAGCGGAATCAAATAAACAAACTCTTCAGATTTCTTACTTAAGCTATCAAAGGTCTCGTGCTATCAGTCATGCTTTGGTATTCTGAAACGTTTTTGACAGCAACCGACGACGACTCCGTTGTGACGGTTAGTCCGGGAGGTAGCGTTGCAAACACAAAAGTCATAGTAAGCCGGCTGACGTTGAAATGTATAGTTGATCTTATATGACTAATAAGTGAACCGACCGTCTGCTCAAGTAAGTGCTCAAGTCTTCTACATCCGTCATCAGCCACTCCCAGTAAAAAAAAAGACATAGTACGCCGGCTCAAACTTGTTTCATAAGTATTTGACATAATACTGAGCTGAAAAAAATCGTCTGCTGCATGGTGGAGGGGGGAACACGCGTCAGCTGCTCGCATGAATTTGTAAAAAAAAAAGTTTACCCCTGCCGTAACCTTCCAATCCTAAACCCACCGCGGGTGCATCGCTGATGCGTGGTTCACATATTAGTCATTCAAGATCTATTGAAAAAGATGGCCATCGATCGGCGTATTAATACTACCTAAAATGCATCAGTACCTCCCGGACTATTGCATGTCGAAACAATTGAATACTTGAATAGGTCAAAAGAATTAAAATGGGCTGGAAGGTGTATTGTAAACATCAACTGCGCTCTGCGAGTGGATTTCATTTATTTTAATGATCTGAGTCGTAATCCCAAGCTAAGCAAACTTATGATATGGAAACTAGATAAAGGCTAATTTTATTTCATATTTTAGTAAAACTTTAATGTACTGAATATACCAATTTTAAAGGTTTAATATGAAGGCTATTCATTGGTTTAACTTTATCTTAATATTACGACTTAAACTTCACAAAAAGAAAGCTAGATATAGCGCCCATATTTTGAAAATATTGAAACAATTAACATTTTTTCACGAATAATGTTTAATAACATACTCGTATGTAAGTAAATACTACTAAATTGACGAGGTATTTTTTATAAGGAATAATAAAAATAAGCCAGATATCAAAGACTTCTATATAGAATTTGGAAGAATTTTAGCATTTCCAGTAAATAAAAATGCATTGACTTTGTAGTGCTGTGCACAATTTAATCAATGTTTATTTCAACAAGAATAGTTAAAGAATTACTCGCCAAAAGTCTCAACTGTTGAGCTTGACGACGTTTTTCCAAGATATCTTCATCATTGGCTGATTTAAGGATGCCCATAATATGACTTATCCGAGCTGCAGATATCTGAAATATGTATACCAACTCTGTAACCACTATAAAATTAGTATCATCATCATATTCTGTCACGAGATGTCCTCTGCTGAACTGGGCCTTTGTTTTTGACTGATTTCGACAAAGAACAGTCTTGGATTTATAATAAATAATTTGTAATAAAACATACTTACTTCAAATATCATAACATTACACAGAAACTATCATAAATGAAAGTGATCCACAAAGTGACAGGTTTTTTTTTATAATGGATACATAATACGACCTTAATAGGAGCTTCCTAAAATTAAACATTAATTAATTGACCAATTGAAAAATGTAGCACCGCACTACGAATGTATAGAGAATAGACCGCGACGACGGACGTCGTCGTCGTCAGCTGTCAAAAAAGAACAGAATTGCACTAATGGTGTCATATAGTTAGGGAAAATATAGCTAATATTGTCAAAATTCTACTTACAGAGCTAAATCATTCCTGTGGCTCAATACAGTGTCCATAAACAATCAATTAACTTATTGGTATCAGTATCGAACTTCGCATTAATTTTCAATTAATTGTGTTCTGTAACCGGTTATAATTGAGGGGAAATTATTTTGATTTAATTAACGACATGGATATTTAAGGAATAGAATTTCATA
>OX596273.1:0-15337 GCA_951394255.1 Polyploca ridens
ATTTAAATAGCTTATAAAAAAGAGTGTAATATTGAAGATATTAAGGAGATTATTTAATCTTTAAATATATAAAATTTTAAAAAAATTAATTAATTAATATATATATATATATATATATATATATATATATATTATTATTATTATTATTAATTTATTTAAAAAAATATTTTATTTTATTTTTACAATGAAAATGTAATGTTTTATTTAAACTATATAAATAAGAAATATTAATGGAATTAAACCACTAAAAATTAAGTTAGCAGCTTAATTTTAATCTTTATATTTCATTTAAAATATTTAATTGGAATTATTATTCAATTTTATCATTAACAGTGATATACCTCTAATTTGGTTTCAATTAATAAATAAGGAGTAATTAACTCTATCTTTTAAGTCGAAATTAAATGCAAAATTGCTTCTTATTTAAGATAAATTGAAATATCAATATTTTTTGAATGCAAATCAAATGTTTTAATTAAACTATAATCCTTAATTAATTAATTTAATTTCTTCAATTTAATATATTTTGATTTCATTCATGATATAATCCTAATAATAAAATAAAAAAGAAGAAAAATCTAATTTTTGTTCAAATAAAAAAATTTACTAATTTAAATAATGGAATTAATGGGAAAATTAAAGCAATTTCAACATCAAAAATTAAAAAAATTACTGTAATTAAGAAGAAATGTAAAGAAAATGGAATTCGTGCTGATGATTTAGGATCAAATCCACATTCAAATGGTGAGCATTTTTCTCGATCTATAAAAGATTTTTTAGATAAAATAATAGAAATAAATATTATAATATTAGAAATTAATATAATTACAATTGAAATTGATAGTAATAAAATAATTATTTATATTAATTAAAATTAAACTTTTTGATTGGAAGTCAAATATACTAAATATATTATATAAATAATTAATTTCCTCATCAGTAAATAGAAATATAAAGAAATAATCAAACTACGTCTACGAAATGTCAATATCATGCTGCTGCTTCAAATCCAAAATGGTGATTTCTGGAAAAATGATTATTTAAATGTCGAATTAGGCAAATTAAAAGAAATATTGTTCCAATTATAACATGAATTCCATGAAATCCAGTTGCTATAAAAAATGTAGATCCATAAATACTATCAGCAATAGTAAAAGGTGCTTCTAAATATTCATATGCTTGTAAAATAGTAAAATAAATTCCTAAAATAATAGTAATAAATAAACTTTGAGTAGTTTGAGAATAATTATTTTCTATTAAAGCATGATGAGCTCAAGTTACGGTTACTCCAGATCTAATTAAAATAATAGTATTTAATAATGGAATTTGGAATGGATTAAATGGAGTAATTCTTATAGGAGGTCATATAGCTCCAATTTCAATATTTGGTGATAAACTTCTATGAAAAAATGCTCAAAAAAATGATACAAAAAAAAATACTTCAGAAACAATAAATAAGATTATTCCTCATCGAAGTCCTTTTGTTACTAAAATTGTATGTTTACCTTGAAGAGTTCCTTCTCGAGATACATCTCGTCATCATTGAAATATAGTTAAAATAATAATTATATAACCTAAAATTAATAAGTTTATATTAAAATTATGAAATCATTTAACTATTCCAGTAACTAATGTTATAGTTCCAATAGCTCCAGTTAAAGGTCAAGGTCTAAAATCAACTAAATGAAATGGGTGATAATTTATTAAGGTATTTTTCATTAATTAACTTCTCTAGAATAAAGAGTTCTTAAAATAGCAATAACATATGATTGAATAATTGCAACTGCTGATTCTAAAATTAATAGAAGAATTTGAATTAAAACTAAAAAAATAACTAAATAATAAGGTATATTATTTCCAGTACCTCTTAATAAGGTTATTAATAAATGACCTGCAATTATATTAGCAGTAAGACGAACAGCTAAGGTTCCTGGTCGAATAATATTTCTAATAGTTTCAATTAAAACTATAAATGGTATTAAAATACTTGGGGTACCTTGAGGAATTATATGACTAAATATATGTTGAGAATTATTAATTCATCCATATAACATAAATCTTAATCATAGAGGTAAAGAAATAGATAATGAAAGAGTTAAATGGCTAGTTCTAGTAAAAATATATGGAAATAATCCTAAAAAATTATTAAATAAAATAAATGAAAATAATGAAATAAAAATAAAAGTTGATCCACTAAAATAGTTATTTTTTAATAGTGTTTTAAATTCATTATGAAGTTTATTAAGAATAAAATTTCAAATATAATAATGACGATTAGGGAATATTCAAAATGAATATGGAATAAATATTAATCCTAATAAAGTTCTAATTCAATTAATAGATAAATTAAATAAATTTGTTGATGGGTCAAAAATTGAAAATAAATTACTTATCATTTTCAATGTAAATTTTTTATTTTAATTTTATTAAAACTATTATTTGAATTATTAATGTTTATATTAACAATATAATAATTTATAATAATAAATATAATAAAAATACAAATAAAAAAAAAAAAAGAGATTAATCAATTAATTGGTATTATTTGAGGGATAAAAGAATATTATTTATATAATAATTTAAATTTGACATATTTATGTTATAAATTTAACTAATTCTTTATGGTCATTAGAAGTAAATGCTAATTTACTATAAAATGGTTTAAGAGACCAGTACTTGCTTTCAGTCATCTAATGAAGAATAATTATTAATTCAATTAATAAAGTTTTTAATTGAAATTCTTTCAATTACAATGGGTATAAAACTATGATTTGCACCACAAATTTCTGAACATTGTCCAAAGAAAATACCTGGTCGATTAATAAAAAAATTTGTTTGATTTAAACGCCCTGGGTTAGCATCTACTTTAACTCCTAGTGATGGGACAGTTCATGAGTGAATTACATCTGTAGCAGTAACTATAATTCGAATTTGATTATTTATAGGTAAAACAATTCGATTATCAACGTCTAATAAACGGAATCCATTTGAGGATAATTCATTAGATGGGATTATATAAGAATCAAATTCAATATTATTAAAATCTGAATATTCATAACTTCAATATCATTGATGACCAATTGATTTTAAAGTAATTAAAGGATTATTAAGTTCATCTAGTAAATAAAGTAATCGTAATGATGGTAATGCAATAAAAATTAAAGTAATAGCTGGAAGAATAGTTCAAATTAATTCAATTATTTGATTTTCTAATAAAAATCGATTAATATATTTATTATATAATAAATTAGTTATAAGATACCCTACTAAAATAGTAATTATAATTAAAATAACTAAAGTATGATCATGAAAAAAAATGATTTGTTCTATTAAGGGAGAAGCTCCATTTTGTAAATTAAGATTAGATCATGTTGCCATTTCTAAAAAAAGGATAATCCTTTATTTATGGGGTTTAAATCCATTACATATAATCTGCCATATTAGAAATTACTTAAAATTGGAAGTTCATGATAAGAATGTTCTGCTGGAGGTAAATTTTGATATCATTCAATTGATGAAGATATATTTAAACTAAATAAAGAAATTCGTTGATTAATTATTGATTCTCAAATAATAATTAAGATTAATATTACTGCTAATAATGAAATATATGAACCTAAAGATGAAATAATATTTCATGAAATATAAGAGTCAGGATAATCTGAGTATCGACGAGGTATTCCTGCTAATCCTAGAAAATGTTGAGGAAAAAAAGTTAAATTAACACCAATAAATATAATAAAAAATTGAATTTTTAATAAATAAGGATTTAATGATAATCCTGTAAATAAAGGATATCAATGAACAAATCCTGCTATAATAGCAAATACTGCTCCTATAGATAAAACATAATGGAAATGAGCTACTACATAATAAGTATCATGAAGAGTAATATCAATAGATGAATTTGCTAATATTACACCAGTTAATCCTCCTACAGTAAATAAGAAAACAAATCCTAATCTTCATAATATTGAAGGACTATAATTAATTTGAGTTCCATGTAAAGTTGCTAATCAACTAAAAATTTTAATACCTGTTGGTACAGCAATAATTATTGTAGCAGAAGTAAAGTATGCTCGAGTATCAATATCTATACCTACAGTAAATATATGATGGGCTCAAACAATAAATCCTAGTAATCCAATTGTTATTATTGCATAAATTATTCCTAAACATCCAAAAGTTTCCTTTTTTCCACTTTCTTGGGAAATAATATGGGAAATTATTCCAAATCCAGGTAAAATTAAAATATATACTTCAGGATGTCCAAAAAATCAAAATAAATGTTGGTATAAAATTGGATCTCCTCCCCCTGCAGGGTCAAAAAATGATGTATTTAAATTACGATCTGTTAAAAGTATAGTAATAGCTCCAGCTAATACAGGTAATGATAGAAGTAAAAGGAAAGCTGTAATACCGACAGCTCATACAAAAAGTGGTATTTGATCAAATGATATATTATTTAATCGTATATTAATAATTGTTGTAATAAAATTAATTGCTCCTAAAATAGATGAAATTCCTGCTAAATGAAGGGAAAAAATAGCTAGATCTACTGAACTTCCTCCATGAGCAATATTAGAAGATAATGGAGGATATACTGTTCAACCAGTTCCGGCTCCATTTTCTACAATTCTTCTTGAAATTAATAATGTTAATGATGGGGGTAATATTCAAAATCTTATATTATTTATACGGGGGAAAGCTATATCAGGAGCTCCTAATATTAATGGGACTAATCAATTACCAAATCCTCCAATTATAATAGGTATAACTATAAAAAAAATTATAATAAAAGCATGAGCAGTTACAATAGTATTATAAATTTGATCATCTCCAATTAATGATCCTGGATTACCTAATTCAGCACGAATTAATAATCTTAAAGAAGTTCCCACTATTCCTGCTCAAATTCCAAAAATAAAATATAATGTACCAATATCTTTATGATTTGTTGAATAAAGTCATTTTCGCTAATAAAATGGCTGAGTTTATAAGCGATAAATTGTAAATTTATTAACGAGAAATTTCTCTTTTATTAAGTCTTATAGTCAAGTTATATGATATAAAATTGCAAATTTTAAGGGGTATATATTATACTAAGGCTTAAAGAAATTTCTTTATTTATAATTTTGAAGATTATTAGTTTGTTTAACTTAAAACCTTTATTAAATAAAAAAAAAGGTTCTTAAAATTATTCCTGAAATAGAAATTATTGATACAAAATTAGCAATTATTATTAAATTATTTTTTATATTAATTTTAAATCATTTTAATTTAATATAATTAAATATAAAAGAAGAGTATAAAATTCGAATATAAAAAAATAAAATAATTAATCTTATTATAATAAAAATAAAAGATAAAATATATAAATTATTTATAATTAAAAAATTAATAACAATTCATTTAGGAAAAAATCCAATAAAAGGAGGTAATCCTCCTAATGATAAAAAATTAATTATTAAGTTAATTTTAATAATATAATTTATATTATTAATAAATAATTGATTAATAAAAAATATATTTAAATTATAAAATATAAAACATATAATTATAATTAAAAAAGAATATATTAAGAAATATAATAATCATAAATTTTCTCTAATTATTATAGATATTATTATTCATCTTAAATTATTAATGGATGAAAAAGCTATTAATTTTCGTAAAGATGTTTGATTTAAACCACTAATAGCTCTAATAATAATATTAATTATTATTATTATAATTAAAAAATTTTTATTTATATAATATGATAATAAAATTATGGGGGTAATTTTTTGTCAAGTTATTAAAATAAAATTATTAAATCAAGATAATCCTTCAATAATATTAGGGTATCAAAAATGAAATGGAGCAGATCCTATTTTTATTAATATTGCAGAATTAATTATAATAGAAATTAAATTATTAATTTCGAAATTTTTTATTAAAATTATTTTTAATAAAATAGAAAATAAGAAATTAATTGAAGCAATAGATTGAATTAAAAAATATTTTAAAGAAGCTTCCGATGATAAAAGATTAGATAAGTTAGAAATTAGGGGGATAAATCTTAATAGATTAATTTCTAATCCAATTCAACATCCAAATCAAGAATTTGATGAAATTGAAATTATTGTTCTAAAAAATAAAATAAAAAGAAAAAATATCTTATTAGAATTTATAATCAATAAAATTTAAATTAGAGAAATAATCTCTTAGAAGAATTAATAATTCATTATATAAATATATTTTAGTGTAAGATGCACAATAATTTTTGATGTTATTAGTTATAGTTTGATTCTATAAAATATAATAAAGGTAAAAAAAAATTACTTAATTTATCCTATCAGAATAATCCTTTAATCAGGCACTTTATTTTTAAAAAAAAGGGATTTCCTTTATATTTAGGGTATGAACCTAAAAGCTTAATTTAGCTTATTTTTAATTTATTTTTATATGTAAATTTATTCGCGACGGTCAAAAATTTCAATTAAATAAAAATATCTTATTAAAATTTATATATATATATATTAAAAATTTAATATTATATTATATTTATAATATTTTAATTTAATTAAACAAATTAATATTAATTATATTAATATTTTGTTATTTAAATTAATATATATTGATGAATATTAATTTAATTTTTAATATTATTATTAGAGAAAAAAAAACAAAGGAATATTAAAATTGTATATTAATGATAAAATTCAATAATATATATATAAAATATTAATATATAAAAAAAAAAAAAAAAAATCTATTTATATTTATTTACATATAAATAAATTTTTTATGGTTATTTAATTTTATTGTTAATTTATTTTACATATATATTTTAGTGTTTAATTTTAATTATTTTAATAATAATTAATTATTTTATGTAGTAATTAGTATTAAAAATTTAAGTAATTAAGATTTAGTAATATTAAAATTAATAACAAATTTTGTGCCAGCAGTTGCGGTTATACAAAAATTAAATTAAATTTTATTAGTGATTAATAAATAAAATAATCAAATAATTAAAATTTTAAATTATTA
The DNA here is from genome assembly GCA_951394255.1 of Polyploca ridens. NCBI lineage: Eukaryota > Metazoa > Arthropoda > Insecta > Lepidoptera > Drepanidae > Polyploca > Polyploca ridens. The sequence continues at coordinate 7,036 of OX596273.1, forward strand.
AGTGAAATTTTAATTTAATTAAAATTTATAATAATTATTTATGATTTAATAAATTTTTTTTTAAACTAGGATTAGATACCCTATTATTAAAAATTTAAATTAAAATACTAAAATAGTAAATAATTATTTATTGAAACTTAAATAATTTGGCGGTATTTTAGTTCATTTAGAGGAATCTGTTTAATAATTGATAATCCACGAATAAATTTACTTTATTTATAAAGTTTGTATATCGTTGTTAAAAAAATATTTTTTAATAATAAATAATATTTTAAAATTTATATATAAATTTAAATCAGATCAAGATGCAGCTTATAATAAAGAATATAATGGATTACAATAAATTTATTTAAAATGAATATTAATTTGTAAAAATTAATTGAAAGTGGATTTAAATGTAATTTTATATAATTTTATAAAATGATTAATAATTAAAATATGTACATATTGCCCGTCGCTTTCATTAATAAATTGAAATAAGTCGTAACAAAGTAGAGGTACTGGAAAGTGTTTCTAGAAAGAACAAATTAGAGCTTGAATAAAGTATTTCATTTACATTGAAAAGATATTAAAATATTAATTAATTTGAAAATTAATAATTAATAAAAATAAATAAATAATAAAAGAAATTTTAATTAAAAAATAATATAATGGGGGTTATAGTATTTTAATAGAAAAAATTTTTTAGTTTATAGGGAATTAGTATTGTAAAAGAATTTTGAAATATAATGAAAATATATTTTTATTAAAGTAATTTTAATTTAGTGTATCTTGTGTATCAGAGTTTATTAATAATTTTATTTTTATTAAATATTTCTCGAATTTAAAAGAGATAATTAATTATTAAAGTTATTGTTGCATAAATATTTTAAATAATTAATTTGAAATGAAATGTTAATCGTTTTTAAATATATCTAGTTTTTTTAGAAAAAAATTTAATTTTAAATTTAATTAAAAATTAATTAATTAATTAATTAATTTTTAATTAAATTTAATATTTTAAGGGATAAGCTTTAAATTAAATTTTTATAATTATATTAAATTTAAATATTAAAAATTTTATAATTTATATTGTTAATAAATTTTATTTTATTATAAATAATTTTAATAAAAATAAAATTTAATTTAAAATTTAAATTTTTATAAAAAAAATAATTATTAATAATATTTAATTAGATATAATGATAAAATTAGTAAATAAAAATAAATTAAGAATATAAAATTTATTATAAATTAATTAAAAGGAATTCGGCAAATATTTATATTCACTTGTTTATCAAAAACATGTCTTTTTGAAAATAATTTAAAGTCTAATCTGCCCACTGATATAAATATATTAAAGGGCTGCAGTATATTGACTGTACAAAGGTAGCATAATCATTAGTCTCTTAATTGGTGACTTGTATGAAAGATTGGATGAAATATAAGCTGTCTCATAATTATATTATTGAATTTAATTTTTTATTTAAAAAGTTAAAATAATTTAAAAAGACGAGAAGACCCTATAGAGTTTTATAAATAATTTTATTGAAATTATTTATTAATTGATAAATTAAGATTAAATTATTTATTTTATTGGGGTGATAGAAAAATATATAAAACTTTTTATAGTAATAAACATATATAAATGAATTTATGATCCATTATTATTGATTATAAGAAAAAATTACCTTAGGGATAACAGCGTAATTTTTTTTTTTAGTTCATATAAGAAAAAGAGTTTGCGACCTCGATGTTGGATTAAGATAAAATTTAAATGCAAAAGTTTAAAGTTTTTGATCTGTTCGATCATTAAAATCTTACATGATCTGAGTTCAAACCGGTGTAAGCCAGGTTGGTTTCTATCTTTTAAAAGTTAAAATATTTTAGTACGAAAGGATCAAATATTTAAATTAAATTTAATTTTATGAATTTTATTAATTTTTATTGTAAAAAACTATTTTGGCAGAAAAAATGTAATGGTTTTAGAAGTCATAAATATATAATTAAATTATATAAATAGTATATGATAATAAAAGATATTATTTTAATTTATTTAGGAATATTAATTTTAATTGTGGGAGTTTTAGTAGGGGTTGCTTTTTTAACTTTATTAGAGCGTAAAGTATTAGGTTATATTCAAATTCGTAAAGGTCCTAATAAGGTTGGTTTTATAGGAATTTTACAACCTTTTTCTGATGCTATTAAGTTATTTACTAAAGAACAAACTTATCCTATATTTTCTAATTATTTAGTTTATTATTTTTCTCCTGTGGTTAGATTTATTTTATCTTTAATAATTTGAATATTGATTCCTTATTATTTTAATATAATTAGTTTTAATTTAGGAATTTTATTTTTTCTTTGTTGTACTAGCTTAGGGGTTTATACTGTTATAGTATCTGGATGATCTTCTAATTCAAATTATGCTTTATTAGGTGGTTTACGGGCGGTGGCTCAAACAATTTCTTATGAAGTTAGATTAGCTTTAATTTTTTTATCTAGAATTATTATAATTATAGATTTTAATTTTTTAAATTTTTTAAATTATCAAAATTTAGTTTGGTTTATTTTTGTTATATTTCCTTTAGGTTTATGTTGATTATCTTCAAGAATAGCTGAAACAAATCGAACTCCTTTTGATTTTGCTGAAGGAGAAAGAGAATTAGTTTCTGGGTTTAATATTGAATATAGAAGTGGTGGGTTTGCTTTAATTTTTTTAGCTGAATATTCAAGAATTTTATTTATAAGATTATTATTTGTATTAGTTTATTTAGGGGGTTATTATTTAAATTTAATTTTTTATTTAAAATTAGTTTTTATTTCTTTTGTTTTTATTTGAGTTCGAGGTACTTTACCTCGTTATCGTTATGATAAATTAATATATTTATCTTGAAAAAGATATTTACCTATTTCTTTAAATTTTTTATTATTTTATGTAGGCTTAAAAATTTTTTTAATATAATTAATTTTTTTAGTATAAATTAATAGAATAATATATTCTTTCTTAAGTTTTCAAAACAAATGCTTTAACAAGCTCATTAATTAAGTAGTTATAATTAATTATAAATTAATTTATCTCAATATTTACTAATTAATGGATTTATAATGAAATATGAGAAGTAAAAAAATGTGAGTAATTGTCCTGTAATAATATATGGATCTTCTACTGGTCGAGCTCCAATTCAAGTTAATAAAATAATAATAACTAATAAAAATCAAAATATAATTTGATTTATTGGGTAGAATTGAATTCCTTGTATTTTTTTATTAAATGTTATTGGAAGAATAATTAAAATTAAAATAGATATAACTAAAGCAATTACTCCTCCTAATTTATTAGGAATAGATCGTAAAATTGCATAAGCAAATAAGAAATATCATTCAGGTTGAATATGTACTGGGGTTACTAATGGATTTGCAGGAATAAAATTATCAGGGTCCCCTAATAAATAAGGATTAGTTAATGTTAAAATAGTTAATAAAAATAATAAAATTACAAATCCAATTAAATCTTTAAATGTAAAGAATGGGTGAAATGGAATTTTATCTAAATTTCTATTTAATCCTAATGGGTTATTAGATCCAGTTTGATGAAGAAATAATAAATGGATTATTGTAGTTATTAAAATAATAAATGGTAATAAAAAATGAAATGTATAAAATCGAGTTAAAGTTGCATTATCAACTGCAAATCCTCCTCAAATTCAGTTTACTAATATTCCTCCTAAATAAGGAATAGCAGAAAGTAAATTAGTAATAACTGTAGCTCCTCAAAATGATATTTGTCCTCAAGGTAAAACATATCCTATAAATGCTGTTGCTATAAGTAAAAATAAAATAATAACTCCTACTATTCATGTATATTTTAAATTAAATGATTCATAATAAATTCCTCGTCCAATATGTAAATAAATACAAATAAAAAAAAAAGAAGCTCCATTAGCATGTATTGTACGAATTAATCATCCATAATTTACATCTCGACAAATATAATTTACTCTATAAAATGCTAGTTCAATATTGGCTGTATAATATATTGTTAAAAATAATCCAGTTAAAATTTGAATAATTAAACATAGAGCAAGTAAAGATCCAAAATTTCATCAAGCTCTAATGTTAGCTGGAGTAGGAAGATCAACTAAGGATCCATTAATAATTTTAATAACAGGGTGATTTTTTCGTAAAGGTTTAAATTGATTTATCATTTATAAATTTATTAATTAGATGTTCGAAGAGGTCCATAAAAAATATTAGTAATTTTTACTACAGCAATTAAAGTAATAAATAAGTAAATAATTATTAATGTTATTATTAAAAATGTTTGATTATTATATAATTTATTTAAGTTAATTTTATTTTCATTATTAGTAAATAATAAATTAAAGAAATTATCTATTTCTGAATTAATAATTATATTTATTCATTTTAAATTATAAAAAAATATTAATTGAATAATTATAGTTAATAATAAAATTAATATAAAATTTATTTTTATATTAAATGAAATATTAAATAGTTCATTTGATGCAATTCTTGATACATAAATAAATAAAACTAATAATCCTCCTAAAAATGTTAAAAATAAAATATAAGAAAATCAATATCTTTTAATTATTATTCCAGATAATAGACATGTTAAAATTGTTTGTAGTAATAATATAAATCCCATAGATAGGGGATGATTTAAAAAAAATATAATAAATGAAATTATAATTAATCATACAGAGAAGAATATTTTAGTTATATCAAAGAATAGTTTATAAAAATAATAATTTTGGAGATTATAGATAAAGAATTTCTTTTTCTTTGAAGTTTTTAAAGAATCTATCTTATTTTTGATTTACAAGACCAATGTTTTAAGTTTAAACTATAAAAACTAATGATAATAATAAATATGATAGTAGTTTGTTTTATTATATTTATTTTAGGTAATATAATTTTTGTTTCTAAACATAAACATTTATTAATTGTTTTATTAAGATTAGAATTTATTGTTTTAAGAATTTTTTTTTTAATATTAATTTATTTTATAATAATTGATTATGATTTATATATATTAATAGTTTTTTTAGTTTTTTCTGTTTGTGAAGGTGCTTTAGGATTATCAATTTTAATTTCTATAATTCGAACACATGGTAATGATTATTTTCAAAGTTTTAATTTATTATAATGATAAAATTTTTATTTATAATAATTTTTATGTTTCCTTTATGTTTTATAAAAAAAATATTTTGAATGGTTCAAATATTATTAATATTAATAATATTTATATTTATAAATTTAACAGTAATTATTAATAATTTTTGTAATTTAAGATATATATATTCTTGTGATATAATTTCTTTTGGTTTAATTTTATTAAGAATTTGGATTTGTATATTAATAATTATAGCTAGAGAAAATTTACTAAAAACTAATTTTTTTGTAAATTTTTTTATATTTAATGTAATTTTTTTATTAATTATGTTATATATAACATTTAGTGTTATAAATTTATTTTTATTTTATTTATTTTTTGAAGGTAGATTGATTCCTACATTAATATTAATTATTGGTTGAGGCTATCAACCTGAACGAATTCAAGCTGGGATATATTTATTATTTTATACATTATTTGCTTCTTTGCCTTTATTATTAGGTATTTTTTACATTTTTAAGGAAGAAAATTTTATAATGATTTATTTTCTTAAGTTTTTAAATTTAAATTTATATTTATTATATTTTAGAATAATTATAGCTTTTTTAGTAAAAATACCAATATATTTTGTTCATTTATGATTACCTAAGGCTCATGTAGAAGCTCCAGTATCTGGCTCTATAATTTTAGCTGGTATTATATTAAAGTTAGGGGGGTATGGTTTATTACGTGTAATAATTTTTTTACAAATAGTTGGTTTAAAATTAAATTTTATTTGAGTTATAATTAGATTAGTAGGAGGATTTTATATTAGATTAAAATGTTTTTCTCAAACTGATATTAAGTCTTTAATTGCTTATTCTTCTGTTGCTCATATAAGAATTGTAATTAGTGGGATTATAACGATAAATTATTGAGGATTTATAGGTTCTTATATTTTAATAATTGGTCATGGGTTATGTTCTTCGGGAATATTTTGTTTAGCAAATATTAATTATGAGCGTCTTCATAGTCGAAGTCTTTATATTAATAAGGGGATAATAAGATTTATACCTTCAATAAGATTATGGTGATTTTTATTAATGTCTTCTAATATAGCAGCTCCTCCGTCTCTTAATTTAGTGGGGGAAATTAGATTAATTAATAGATTATTAGGTTGATCTTGAGTTTCTATAATTATATTAATATTAATTTCTTTTTTTAGAGCTGGTTATAGATTATATTTATATTCTTTTACTCAACATGGAAAATATTATATAGGAGTTTATAGTTATTATACTGGAGTTTCTCGAGAATATTTAATATTAATATTACATTGATTACCTTTAAATATTATAATTATAAAGGTTGATTATAGAATAATTTGATTTTATTTAAATAATTTAATAAAAATATTGATTTGTGGTGTCAAAAATATGATTTAATATCATTTTAAATTATAAATAATCAAAAATATTCTATTTGTTTTATTTCTTTTTTTTTTTTGATTTTATTTAGAATATTTAATTTTATTTTTTTAATTTATTTTATTATAAATAATATAGTTGTATTTTTAGAATGAGAAATTATTTCTTTTAATTCAACTATAATTATTATATCAATTTTATTAGATTGAATATCTTTATTATTTATGAGATTTGTTTGTTTAATTTCTTCTGTTGTTATTTTTTATAGAAAAAGATATATAAGATCTGAATTAAATTTAAATCGTTTTATTATTTTAGTTTTATTATTTGTATTTTCAATAATTTTATTAATTATTAGTCCTAATATTATTAGAATTTTATTAGGTTGAGATGGTTTAGGTTTAGTTTCTTATTGTTTAGTAATTTATTATCAAAATTTAAAGTCTTATAATGCTGGAATATTAACTGCTTTATCTAATCGAATTGGTGATGTTTTTATTTTAATAGTTATTTCTTGAATATTAAATTATGGGAGATGAAATTATATTTTTTATTTAAATTTTATAAATAATGATTTAACTATGGAAATTATTAGTTATATAATTATTTTAGCTGCTATAACTAAGAGAGCTCAAATTCCTTTTAGATCTTGATTACCTGCTGCTATAGCTGCCCCTACTCCTGTGTCTGCTTTAGTTCATTCTTCAACTTTAGTAACCGCTGGGGTATATTTATTAATTCGATTTAATATGATATTAGTTGATATATTTTTTATAAAAATTTTATTATTAGTTTCTGGTTTAACTATATTTATAGCTGGAGTTTCTGCTAATTATGAGTTTGATTTAAAAAAAATTATTGCTTTATCAACTTTAAGTCAATTAGGTTTAATAATAAGAATTTTAAGAATAGGGTTGCCTGATTTGGCATTTTTTCACTTATTAACTCATGCTATATTTAAGGCTTTATTATTTATATGTGCGGGAGTTATTATTCATATAATAAATGATATTCAAGATATTCGTTTTATAGGGGGAATTAGATTATATATTCCTTTAACTTCTTTATGTATAAATATTTCTAATATAGCATTGTGTGGTATTCCTTTTTTAGCAGGATTTTACTCTAAGGATTTAATTTTAGAAATAGTTAGATTTAGAAATTTTAATTTATTAATTTTTTTTTTATATTATATTTCTACAGGATTAACTATATTTTATACTTTTCGTTTATTAATATATTTAATAATTAATGATTTTAATTTATTATGTATTTATAATTTATATGATGAAGATTATACTATATTAAAAAGAATATTTATATTATTATTTATAAGAATTATTAGAGGGAGAATATTAAGATGAATAATTTTTTCTTATCCTTATATAATTTATTTACCATTTAATTTAAAAATAATAGTTATTTATGTAAGTTTATTAGGGGGTATTTTAGGATATTTAATTAGTAATATAAATATTTATTCTATAAATAAATTTATAAAAACATATAATTTAAGAAGTTTTTTATGTGTTATATGATTTTTACCTAATTTATCAACTTATGGATTAAATTATTATATTTTAAATTATAGACAAAAAATATTAAAAAATATTGATTTAGGTTGAAGTGAAATGTATAGAGGACAAGGTATTTTTTATATTATAAAAAATTATTCTATTTTTTTTAATTTTTATCAAATAAATAATTTTAAAATTTATTTATATAGATTTGTTTTATGAATAGTATTTTTTATAATATTTTTTATATTAATAATTTA